>SZWC01014479.1:10114-24112 GCA_023375785.1 Penium margaritaceum
CCCCCCCCCCCCCCCCCCCCCCCCCGCGTCTGTGAAGCCGGACTGCTCCCCCTTCCCCCCTTCACCCCTGTATGGAAAAATGGTCATGGAAAAGTTATTGTGACCAGTTCGTTTCTCTATCGCATTTGCCATGTGGAGACCTACCACTCAGCTGGTGTTTGCACATGTGCCGTGGTTTGGTACCTTCACACCTTTGTCAGGAGAGGACCAGGACTGACAAGGCCCACAACCGCAACCGGCTGGTGCCGTAAGGGAGTGTCTGTGTGCCATGATGATCTGTGCCGCTTTCTGGGCCACGTCTCAGACTGAAGGGTGGGGTGTGGGGTTGTGCTCTATCAACCGCCTGGTGTTGCCCACCCTAGACTGCCCTCCACTGTCCTTGTGCGTTTGTAGCATGCATCAGCATGGTCTGGTGTGGGCTCCGATGGCAAGGTCAGGCCCTTAGCTCAGCCTATGGCGCAGCCTCCACGCTGTAGATTGTTTTGTTTCTGTAGTATGTGCTTTCCTCGTGTTTGTGTCCAGGGCTTGTGGCCTTGCAGCTTCTGTGAGTTGTCTGTCCCTTGTCTGGTCTGCAGCATGCTTTTTCGTGTCTGCGTGTCCGTGGGTGTCCTTGGCATTTTGTGCTTGCGTGTTCTGTTCCATTTTTTTTTCTTGATGGCAGTGCGTTCCGGAGCCTGACCGATCTCCCAACCTCAATGGCCATTGAAGTGTGAGAGTGGCGGCAGCTTTGAGTGAAAGTGCTCTCACACTTCCTTTACCTCCTCCTTCGAGGTTCTTTGTGATTGCAAGGATGGCCTTGTCACTCGCAAGTTGTCACACGTCCCTCTCTTGTCCCTCTCTTTTGCTCATTTGGTGCGCTCTTCGTATGCTCCGGAGCTCCCCTGCTGCTGCTCCTGTCCTTGGTTGGTGCTCTGCATGCATGCCTGCGTCTTGGTGGTCCCTGTTGTGTGCTTGCTGGTTGGTGCGTGCGTCTGTGGTGGACAATGTCGCAGCCGGGGGGCAATTACGCTGTATCTCTCTGACAATGCTACCGCTGAAGGATCGGCTGGTGGGCCCTGTGAGGAATCACTGCATGCGGAAATCAATGTGTTAAGTGTGGAAAGGGTGTGGTTGGGAAAGGGAGAAGCCTCACTGAGAAGGTATCCAAGTTGTCCCACGATTTTGCTTGCAAACTGAAGTTCGCTTTTTCAGCATGTAGCTGCATGCTCTGTATGGGGCTCGTGTGCACCTGCGTGGTGGCTCTAAGGGCTGTTGGCAGCAAGGATATGACGGTGGATCAAGACCTACGCGTTGATGTGTTGCCCTTTGTATCTTCCAACCCGCCTACCTCTGTACCAACCTACCAGCATCCGAGCCTTCTCGCGGACCTTCTGCGCCAACCACTGACCTATGTACCAACTGAACTACTTCACTACCTACTATTGGAAGCAGGGCATAACGGAGCCCACCCCCAAGACTTTCTCTGGTTTTCGATAGGCTGTCTCTCGCGTCGAGGACACGCCAACTATCCCAAATCGACTTCCTCAATCCGCTTACTGCGAGAAGAGTATTGTCTTGCTCCCGTCTCGTCGTCTCTACTTCTGGAACAACCCCTTGCTGCTGCTGCTGCTGTTATGAAGGAGGCCCACTGTTATAACAGAGAAGTGTTTATGCCAGTCTTGGCGAAGGTCTTGTAGCTGTTTGCCATGTGCTCTTTATGTATGGCAGGAACTGGCCTTAGCTTGTCCTTTCACACTGGTTCCCTTGTCAGCACTTTTCGTCCACCTCCCAACTGCATCCAGCCAGCCAGCCAGACAGACTGCTTTTGTGGAGTGTCCGCTTCGCCTCTCATGTGTGGATTCATCGACTTTATCGTTGGCAAGCCCACAGTATGCACAGCCAGTGAGAGAGGAGTAAGAATTTGTTGCATGCTTGCGCAGCAGCTGCAATGCTGTGGTGCTGCGCAAGTCACGGCTTTTGTGATGGCTGTGAATGTTCAGGGAAAGTTGTCTGCGTGCTGTGTGGGACTCGCGGTGAGGCCTGCCCGAATGGTCAGTTTGTTGCGCTCCTTCCTCTCCATGGTGCAGTTGTCTCTGGCGCGATTGTTATGCTGCTGCTGCTGTCTGTTGCTGGTTAGGTCTGTGCTCTGTGTTGTCTACGGCACGTCGTGTTGTTGTGGGTTGTGTGTGGCGTTGGTGTTCATGCCTTCACTGTTGGCAGCACGATTCGGATGCTGGTGATGGATGCAACCACTTTCCAGACAGTTGAAGAGAGTTTGAAGAGAGTGGCCACTGAAAGGGTCATCGTCCAGTGCGAGTTAGCCGTCTGCCCAAGGCGCCTTATTTCAAGCCAGTGAGGACAGCAGTGTTGCCCCTGCCAGTGTAAACAGTCTGCACCTTCCCTTCAGCCCTCCTGCTCTACTTGGGACAACTCCTCCCACGACGTCCTTGTCCAACACCTTGCTGCTGCTTTCCGCGGTTGCTTCGCTCGGTGCTCGGCTTGCTTCGCTTGCTCTTGTCTGTCTTTTTTTTCTTTGGTCTGTCTTGTACTGTGCATGTGTGTCTGTGTGTCTGTGGTGGATACAGCACAGTTTGGAGGCACACATGCACAGCATTCGTCTGCCACCAACTCGGGAAGGACTGGCAAGTTTGACTGTGGGAGGACTGCCGCTGGTTGAAGAACGTGGATGTCACTTTCCAACACTAGCAGTACAAGTGATTTCCTGGATAGGCTCATGACCAGACAAGCTCTTCCCTTACCCAGTGTCAGTCCAAAGACTGCCGCTCCTAGATGTTTTCGCTGGATGTTTCTCGCTAGGGACTGTTGGTTGCTTGCTGGCCTCTCGTCTTGTGCCTCGAAGCTGCTTGCGTCCTTGGCAGCAAAGTTTTGGAGGGTGAAATCGAGACTTACCACACATGGGTGGAAGCAGCTGACTGAAGACCTTCGTCCTCTGGCTGCCATTTGCCGCCTGCGGCGCTGCTTGGTGAAGGACGCACGAGCGTACTCGCCTAATCACAGAGCAGCCGCTGAAGCCAGCGGTGAGCCATCCAGGAAGAGGGAGAAGGGTCGGCTACCTGTTTGATGCTCCTGGCAGGACGGTGGAGCCTTTCCTAGTTCCAACAACGTCAACAGCTGGAGCTTCTCATCTGTTTTCCTTCTGTCAACCTCCAACTCCAAATCTCCACTACCATCCGGCCAGCCACAAGGCAATGGAGCCTTCCACGGAAGTGTCGGACTGTGAGGGGTGAATATGTCTCTTGCGCTGTGTCAGTGCTGCTGCTGTCTTGCTGCTGTGCTGCTGTGGTCACCCCTTGTTGGCAGTTGTGCAGCAGGAGAGAATGCACAGAGCACCGCAAACCAATGGCCACAAAGCGCAAGCCTTCAGGCTTCCAAGCATGTGCAGTTGTACTTGCAGCATGTTCAAGATGTGCGCGTGGCAGTTGTTGCATCTGTCTTCTTAGAATTTTGGCCTTTGCACGAACATGGATGGGACCGAGAGCCTCAGCTCCAACCTGCCAGAGTTGTGCGTCCAACTCATCCTCCGCCAGCTGCCTGCAGCTTCAAACACTCGTGCACCTCACAATTGTCCTCTTGATATATGTCGTTTCTTTTGAGCCCCGTCAGCAACACTCCTCGTTCTGTCTCTGGCACAAACAAGCTCTCGGTGTTTTGCGGTCCGCAGTTTGGTTCCTAGCCACCACTGGAATGGTCGTGTGATATGCAGCGGCAGTGTGAGCAGAAGCAAGAACAGCGAAATAGGGGGCGTCACTCTTCAGACCATAGCTGCAACATACATTTGCTACATTTTCTACCTCCATTGGAAAACTGTGAGGCTGTCCCGATCCGTTGAGTACTGCGTACCTTTTGCCATGCTTTTCACATGTGCGACGACGACGGCTCAAGTAAACAACTGCTAGGCCGGCCAGTGTCATGTAGAAACTGTGCATGTTGTTGTTCCCCACCATCAAGTGTGTGCACAGATCCACAGATGTCATGCTCCTCACGGGAGTCGTGGGCAGCACTGGCGCCAGCAAGCGCGGGACGTCCGTGGTTGGCTTCCGGGGCTTGTTCGCCCCATCACGCATCGCTGCACATCTTGCTTGCAGCAGACGAAGCACGGCTGCAACGACTCTTCCGCCATGCGCCAGCGTTTCGGCAGTGGTTGTCTTTCACGCGGTTTCTGTCGGGATCCTCGGCATGCATGTGCATCGCACCCTACTGAACGACTGCACGGTGTAAGGCCAGTGTGGCTCAGCAACACCTCAGCAGCCGCCTGTCACCTTGCCACTCTAATGGCAGCAGCTCATTCAAGCATGTCTCTCATTCGTTGACTTCGGCGCCCAGCTTCGCCGTGTGGCAGCCGTATGACATCTTGTTCTTCTTCCCAACCGAATCAACTTTGCCGTTTGTTCCTTCTTTCCAAGCAGCAGATACCCTCAGCTTTGTCTTGCATGGGATTGTTTCTGCCAGTGCATGGCCATCAGCTGTCTCCTTGTTCAGCACTCCCTCGATCGTTCGGCCTCAGCTCTGCTCCAAAGCCCTATGGCTCCCATACTTGGTCGAACCTGCGCACATGAGTTGATCTTCCCATGGTCCAAGATTCTCTAAACCAGTGACACTAGCAGCAGCACTGACGTTGGTGGCCTTCTTCCCCCCTCCTCTTGGTGGGGTATGTGACCATGAAGCGTTACGAACAACCCATCTGTCTGTTGAATCTCATGAGCAACTACCTGCCTTTCCCCCTGCTCTCGTTCTTTCCACAAGCCTCTCTTTCGTGTATTGATCTACTTCCACCCTGCCAAACATTGCCCCCTGCACTCCTCTACTTCTTCAACATGAGTCTCTTCATATCCACGGACAGTGCCAGAGCTTCTGTTCAGGTGCTCTTTATCCCTGGGCAGTTGCTTTCCTGGCTGTGCTGGCTTCCTTTCCCATCACCGCATGAGCCCATGCAGCTGGATCCTATTTGCAAGTGGTCTTGTGTACCGATGTGCCAGCTTCCACCCAATGCGGTCTGCTTGTGCTGCCCCCTTCTGCAAGCTCTTCTGTCCTACAGCCATGTTGCTACAGGGGAGCAGTGGGATTATGGCAGCGCCAGTGACATTAGCTGCATCAGGAGCAGCTGCAACAGCAGGAGCAGCTTGAGCAGCAGTAGCAGTAGCATCAGCAGCAGCAGCATCAGCATCAGCATCAGCATCAGCAGCAGCAGCAGCAGCAGCAGCAGCAGCAGCGGCAACAGTACCAGCAGCACCAGCAGTAGCAGCAGCAGTGGTTGCGGTGGTGGCGGATGGGCCAGCAGAGGCAGTGGCAGTGGCAGTGGCGACATGAGCAGCGTCTGCGGCTCTTTGCATTTGTACATCCGACCCTGTCTCGTGCCATCCCGTCACCTCCACCTTGGCCGCAGTTGTGCATCTGACCCTGTCTCGTGCCATCCCGTCACCTCCACCTTGGCAGCAGTTGTGCATCTGACCCTGTATTGTGCCATCCTGTCACCTCCACCTTGGCAGCAGTAGTTCATCTGACCCTAGGACTTGACCCTGAATCTGGTGTCCACTGCAGCAGCTGTGCAGGAAGTGCTGTGTCCAGTCATCCTGTCACGTGCATCGCATCACCTGGTCCGATTTTCCTTCGTCAGCAGTTGTGCCATTGAAACTTTTTTCATTCATGCCAGCAGTCGTGGAGCTGCCCTTGGGACTTGCCGATGGTCTTCATGAGAAGCATGACGAGCATCTGTGCAGCAGAACCCGTGTCTTCCATCTTCTTGTGACCTTGGTGCAGCAGCAGTGCAGCAAATCCTGCAACCCTTTGCTCTGTTGCCGGATCGGGACTCCGTGTGCAGCTCGTGCTTCTTTCTACAAGTTGTTGAATTCCCCTCCCATGATCTCCATCGCAGCAGTTCATCCAGTCCTTTACGCTGCTGTCGCAGCGGTTGAGCCAGTTTTTTGGGCCCCATGGCTACTGTTGTGCTGCGAGTGCACACACCCTGTGGCCTCCTCTGCATCAGTTGTGCGTGGGTCACTGTGGCGTCCCATCCTGTGACCTTCCATTGTCCCATCGTGCGACATTCCATCCAGGAGCTGGCGTGCATGGGGGTCTGCTGACTTCTCAGCTCCTGTGACCTTCATCGTTAGCAACTACACGGGGCGATCCGGTCACTCCCTGACGTTTGTTCCCCGCTACTGAAGTTGTCAAGCTGGTCCCGAGATGAGTAGTGGTGCAGCTGCACATGTCGACCCGCACAGCTTCACTTGTGACTTGTTCCGGATGTCATCATCCCATTGATTCCGCAACCAGACCTTCTCCCCACCTCTGCATCAGCTATGCATGTAGCCCTCGAACTTCCCATCCAGTGGCATCCATGGAGCAGCTCTGCACCCTGTCCCTGTTGACGCTCCACCCCATGGACTTCATATAAAAAAATTCTGAGCACCCAGTCCTTTGGCAGCCTTCCTGTGACTGCCTAGTTTGTTTGCTTCGAGCACTTGTGAACCCGTCCTCACGAGTGAAAGGATCCGCCATGTGGTTGGCAAGTTGAGTGGAGTGCAGCCGCTCTCCTCAACATTCCTTCTGGCGACGTACACCGCAGCATCTGTGCAGCTTTTCTTTCCTTTGCTTCACATCACCTCATCTGTATTCACTCATCTCCATCTCCATCTCCTCTCCTTCCCCTCACCCTCCACCCCCTGTTCTCCACGCATTCGTGCACCCATCCCCTCGAGTTCCCATCCCGTGGGTTCCATCAAACAGCTGGGCAGCCGGTAATGTGACTGAGTCTTCCGTGATCTCTATAGCACCAGTGCTGCAGCCCGTCCTGTGCCCTCCACCTCATGTTGGGCAGCATCTCTTTGTTCCCCGTCTCGAGGATCTCGACCGCAGCAGTTCAAACAGTTAGTGCAGCAAGTCTTGTGCCTCCCCCTTCAGTGGCGGAGTTGGCCCTGTGACCTCCATCGAAAGCACTTCTATCCCCTGACCTTGGCTGGGGCCATTGTGTTGGCTGCGCTTCCTGAGGGCTGCCATGTTGGGACTTTTGTCTAAGTCGCTGAGCAGCTGACAGTCGCTGTCAAATCATGTGATGTTCAACATTGCAAGTGTGCAGTGGATGGGTTGTCTTTCCCTCCTGACCTGTACAGCCAAACCTGTGATCTTCTTTGCAGCAGCTCAGTCAGTCCTGGAATCTCCATCGCAGCAGTTCAGCAAGTCCTTCAGCCTCCGTTGCAGCTGTTGTGCTGCGAGTTCTGTGACCTCGCACCCTCCTCCTCGCAGCAGTCGTGCATCGCCCCATGTGATGTTCCATCGTGTGTCTTTCCCTCAATCCTCCACTACAGCGTCTGTGCAACCAATCCTCCACTACAGCATCTGTACAACCAATCCTCCACTACAGCATCCGTGCAACCAATCCTCCACTACAGCATCTGTACAACCAATCCTCCACTACAGCATCTGTGCAACCAATCCCATTTTGCATCACGTGGCCTCCTTGGAGCAGCTGTGCGCCTACTCCTGTGACTTTGCACCCTTTCAGCTACTTTGCAAAACCAATTTCCGCCCAGTTCAGTGCCAAGCCTCGTTGTGGCTTCCCCAGTCTCCTTTGGAGCATCTGCGGAACCGGCCTTCACCTTCCTTTGTGATATGGCATGTGAGCACTGTGCAGCTGCTCTTTCAGTCTCCCATCTTGTGACCTAACAATGGATGCAGCAGCTGCGCAGGCTGTCTTTCCTTCACTTCGCATCACCTCATCTGCATCATGTCCTTGAAGCATTCGAGCATCCAGTGCTGCGACTGCCCATACCGTGTTCTCCATCGAAGCATGCAGGCATCCAGTGCTGTGACTCGGCGTGCTGTAGTCTCCAGTGCATCCTCTGAGAAGCCTATCCTGTGTACCTTGCCGTCCAGTGTGCCCCATCACACAACACTCATGGCAGCCGGTCGGTTCCACAGTTGGTACAGTGCATCCCCTCGCAGTAACCTCCTATGCAGCAGTTGTGCAGCAGCTGGCCGTGCAACATCACATCTGAAAACTCCTCTGCAGCGGTTCAGCATTTCCTCCTCTGCTTTCTCGTGTGAAGACCAACAGTTGAACAGTCGTAGAGCCAGTGGTGTGCCTCCCTGTCCTCTGACGTCCAACGCAACAGCTATGCAGTCGAATCTCTTGACAACACATCCTATGGCGGTCTCTACCGTAGCAGCTTTGGGGTGATATCTCGTCTCAATACCTCCATTTCCGTGCCCGTGTTGAACTGCATCTGACATTTGACACGCCGAGTCCTCGACCCCAGCATCTGTGCAGCTGGTCTCAAACCTGTCCATCCCGCGATCTTCTCAGACGGTGCACCATTTCGGTGGATTTCTCTCCTGTCTCTGCCTTCGCACCGCTTTGAACCTTGTTGCTGCCTCCATCGAGCAGCTGTGGGAGCAGAGTCTGGTGCTTTCCATCCTGCGACGGGTGTATCTTGTCCCGCCAGCTGTACAGCCATGTACCGATCCCATGTGTCTTTATCCCATTGACTCCCTTCGAACGCTTGAACCCGTCCTGTGACTTCACATGCTCTGTCTCCAGACCATTTCACCTTGTTCCTTTTGGCAGCAGCAGCAGCAGCAGGAGCACTTTGTAGCCTTCTTCCTGCATTTCTTGGCCCTGTGGCCTGACTTCCTCCCCTTTTGTGCTTTCTCTCCCTCCCTCATGTGCAAGAGCCTGTGGGGCTTTTCTCCTTTGTTGACAATTCCCTAGCAGTCCCTCTACTGTCTGCATTGGCCTGACCAGTGCAGACATTCCGTAGTCTCTCTGTCGCTGCAGCTGCCCCAACACCACATGCACCTGTACCTGCACCGGCAGCGGCCCAACCACCACGCATGCCACCTCTGTGGAAGTGCTGCAGCTGCACATGTAGCAGATTCACCTTCAGCAGCAGCATCGTGTAAAGCAGCAGTGGCTTACGAGAGAAGCAGCTCCAGCGCTAGCACCAGCACCAGCCCCAAATTCAGCAGAGGCAACAGAACTAGCAGTAGCAGCAGTAACAGCAGCAGCAGCAGCAGTAACAGCAGCAGCAGCAACAGCAGCTGGCCATAGGTGAAGCACCAGCAGCATGGCGGCGGGTTCTTTGGTGGCCAATTGCATGAAATCTTGTGGAGCTGAACAACCGTGGAGTCACAGGTTCCCAACTCCTGAGACTTCCAATCATGGGACTTCTGTTACAGAAGTTCAGCCAGTCAGGTAACCTTCAGTGCAGCAGTCCAACCAGTCCTGCGACGTCTGTTGCAGCAATCCAGCCAGTCTTGTTGACCTCTGTTGCAGCAGTTCAGCCATTCCTGTGAACTCCATCACAGCAGCTCAGCCAGCTGTGTGACCTTTCAGAAGTTCGGTTTGTCCTATGCTCTCCTTCAGCAGCAGTTCAGTCAGTCGTGTGACTTTGCGACACCTCCACTGCGATTGTACAGCTGGTCCTTGGATTTCTGCAAGCCAGTCGTGTGGCTTCCCAAGTTCAGCACCCTCCAATGCGGACGCAGTGTTGCGCTGGCTCTCCCACTGTAACCTGCATCGCATGGGTTGTGCATAAGCGTCACATTTTGCTAGGTGGTGTGACTTCCACTCCTCGTGACCTCTCACAGTCGCAATGCCGCGACTGTTCCCATAACTCCCGCCCTGTCAACTCCATTGCAACAGCTCGGCAGCAGCATCTCAGCAGCAGCAGCAGCTCCTTCTGCTTCCGGGTGTAACTTCCTGCCACCAGTTGTGCTGCCCATGCTGTCACCTCGTGTCTCTAACACTCGTCTCCAGCAGCAGTGTAGCCTGTGACTCTGCCTCTATTCGACCTCCAACTCAGCAGTTCAGCCCATCAGGTCTGGCCCCATTTGTGGAGCCGTGCAGCCGCAGCAGTGCAGCAGTGCAGCCGTGCAGCCGTGCAGCCGTGCAGCTGTGCAACAGTGCAGCAGTGCAGCCGTGCAGCCGTGCAGCCGTGCAGCCGTGCACCTGTGCAGCAGTGCAACAGTGCAGCAGTGCAGCCGTGGAGCCGTGCAGCCGTGCAGCCGTGCAGCCGTGCAGCCGTGCAGCTGTGCAGCCGTGAAGCCGTGCAGCAGTGCAGCAGTGCAGCCGTGCTGCCGTGCAGCCGTGCAGCCGTGCAGCCGTGCAGCCGTGCAGCTGTGCAGCCGTGCAGCCGTGCAGCCGTGCAGCCGTGCAGCAGTGCAGCCGTGCAGCCGTGCAGCCGTGCAGCCGTGCAGCCGTGCAGCCGTGCAGCCGTGCAGCCGTGCAGCCGTGCAGCCGTGCAGCCGTGCAGCCGTGCAGCCGTGCAGCTGTGCAACTGTGCAGCCGTGCAGCCGTGCAGCCGTGCAGCTGTGTAGCTGTACCGTGTTAAAACCAGTGCTGTGGCTTTGCTGGCCAGTGAACTCCGCTTCGTTAAGCGGTGCTGCTGTCCTGGTTCCGAGACTTTCCGTGTAGTGACCTACACCACATCAGCCATGCGGCCGTCGTGGTGACTCTCCATCCCTTCACCTCCTACCTGTGCATTGTGCATCTGTCCGTGTGACCTCCCATCCGAACGTGGTCACTCCCCATCATGTGCCGGCGCAGGCCACACTGCGCTTTTCCACGTCGCGACATGCCTTTCAGTGGACTTGCAGCTGGTCTTGTGGTGCGCCACCCTTTGTCTTCATCCGCCGCACCTCGATAGCTAATGTTGATAGATCCTTCACCCCTCCTTCAACCAGAGGAGCACTGCAGCCAACCACGCGACCTCCCACGGCGGAGCCCTTCAGTTTTCAGCTGTGCACTGGCTCTTGGCATCCTATCCCATTGCGTCATCCCGCTGCAACAGCTGTGCGATTCCTTGTCGTGTGGTTGAAGTGTAGCAATGCAACAGCCAATCTGTGTCACATCCTGCCCTCGCAACCTCTCCACCGCAGCTTTGCAGTTGTGCATGCGGCATCTTTGACCCGTTCAGCTCCGCTGCACTCTGTCCAGTGTCATCTCCATGATGTGACCTCTGTCCAGTAGCCATGCAGCTGGTGGCGCTCCTCCAGTGTCTCCGCATGCTGTGACGTTCACCGCCGTTGTGTGCAGCCAGTACGACTGTGTAGCTCCTGTGACCTCCGCTGCAGCAGGTGTTAGTGTGATGTTGGTCGCAGCAGTTCAGCACGTCTTGTGACTTCCATTGGAGCAGTTAAGCACGATTTTGTGACTACAGTTGCAGCGTTTCATCTGATCCTGTGACTTCAGCCGTGGCAGTTCAGCCAGCCCTGTCAACCATTGCAGCAGTTTTCCCGAACTTTGTGACCTCCATGCAGCACCTCATCCAAACCTTGTGACCTCCGTTGTAGCAGTTCAGCCAAATCCTGTGACCTCCGTTGCAGCAGTTCAGCCAAATCATGTGACCTCCGTTGCAGCAGTTCAGCCAAATCATGTGACCTCCGTTGCAGCAGTTCAGCCAAATCCTGTGACCTCCGTCGCAGCAGTTCAGCCAAGTATTGAGACCTCCGTCGCAGCACTTCAACCAAATCTTGTGACCCCCGCTGCAGTAGTTCAGCCAAATCTTGTGACCTCCGCTGCAGCAGTTAAACCCGTTTCTACCTTGGTGTGGTGTGGTGTGACCACCAGTGGCTATGGTGTGAGCAACAGTGGCTATGGTGTGAGCACCAGTGGCCATGCAGCTGGTGACTGTCAGCCAGTGACTTGCCATGCTGTGACATTCACGGAAGCAGTCGTGTGCAGCCTCTCCAACCATGCCTGCTGCTCCTGGCACTGTGGCAGCTGCTGCTGCAGCTGCTGTTTCTGTTGACTCAGCTCCTTGTTCAAAGTGATCTGTTCTGTGCCTTGGTCCTTTCCTCACCCGCCCTGCCATTGGCATCTTCATTCAGTTCCCTCCCTGACTGGTACCTCCCACACACTTTCTACAGCCATGCGTCCGAGGAACCAGCGTCGAGTGAGCCACGTCAGCATTGTCTGCACCTGCCTTCTCTCTACGTCCCATTCCATTGGTCCAATCTCACCACAGTGCAACCTGGTCTTGAGCACAAGTCTTTCGCCACATGGTGCCGCCATACCAGGAGCGACATGTCACTCACAAAGGCCGTCTCAGCTGCCTTCATGCAGCTGTGCTCAAGTGCTCCAGTCTTCCTGCTGTGCCTTTCGAGCTCTTCAGAGGGAGTAGTCAGAGTTGTGGCTGCACACTGCCACACACTTCTGCAGCCCCGTCCCTGTCATCTCTCTGGGTCGCAGCCACAGTTGGCTGCCACTTCTTTGACCCGAGGTGCTCTCTGCCAGCAATCTTTGCCTCTTGCGTCTGTCTGCTCTTCGACGACTCCATTCCTTCAAATACATCAACCTCTTCCAGTCTCAAACCTTCGTCATTTCCTCTCGAATTCCAAGGGCATGTTGTTCCACACCTTCTCCTTTCTGTGGCCCCATCCTCGAGGGATTGCCCACAATGTCGGACCTCAAATCGCCTCTGCTCGTGATACCCAAGGAAGTGGTGCGCTGGTGCGCTGGTGCGTGGAGCTTGTGCATCCCTTGCACCAGCTTGTGCATCCGTTTTCTTTTCTACTATCTCAAGATCTTTTTGCCTACAGCCGTACCCATGGTTATGGACGTTTGCCAAGCGGAGGTGGGAGGAAAGTGTGGTATGGAGAAGGGGCTCAAAAAGGTTGGGACTCGTGCAAAGCTGAGGGGAGGCAAGGGCGAGCAGGAAAGGGTGGGAGACTGGGTTGAACTCTGAGGCTGAGGGGGAAAAGACGGTACGAGGGTGTGTTGGTGGGTGGCTGGTGTGGTGCAGCCTGGCACTGAGGCTTGATGCAGTTGGAATGGCTCAGGCTGCTGCCGAGCAGTGTCAGCTCTTAGGCTGTTGAGAGCGGCAGAACAGGGTGGTGGACGAGTTGGATGAGGAGGGGTGATTGTGTGCACTGTCCAGAAGGTTGGAGATAAGTCAGTCGGCCAGTGGGAGCGTCGTGAGGATGGAGGGGGAGAGCTTTGGGGCACAAGGGGAATGGAAAAGCCTGTGTGGTCTCAGTGAAACAAAGAAGGCCATGGGAGCACAAGCAGCTGGGACAACATGATGATAGGGAGGAGGAGATGTGGGATGAGAAAGAGATCTTCCGCTGTGTCTTGTCACGGCGGTGCATCTGATCTGTGTCTGCCACTTTGCTCGAGGGACTGCCTGATGCAGCTGCTGCTTTCTGGGGAATGCCATCCTCTCTCACCTTTGGACGTGGAGCTTGTGCATCCCTTGCACCAGCCTGTTGCACCAGCTTTTCGTGTCTGCAGCAGCTGTGCCAGAGGACAAGCTGTCCTCTCGCATTCTGCAAAGCTTCTTGATGAGAAGGGCCACACCAATTCGCTGAATGTCCTTCACATCAGTAGCAGCCACAGATATGGATGCGACTCGTGCGCCTTCTCTCTCTCCCCACTGGTTGGCACTGTGGCGTGCACGACGGGATGCAAGCTGGGAGGAAAGAGGGTGGTGGGCACACAGATGCTCACGTTGACGGCATGGTGAGTCTCCTCGCATGGTAGAGTGAGGGAGGAATGTGCGCGGCATGAAGCAGCAGTGGGGAGCAGGCGGTAGGCAATGGCGATGGGCGGGAGCACTGGGCATCGGCGAGGGCAGCAGCAGCAGGGGGTGGCAACATGGGCCACAAGCGGTGGGCAGCAGCATTTGCATCACACTGGTGGGGAGCAGCAGAGTGTAGCAGAGAGGGGAAGAAGTGTTTGGGAGCAGCGTCTGGCAGCAGTAGTTGGCAGCAGTGGTTGGCAGCAGTGGTTGACAGCAGTGGTTGGCAGCAGTGGTTGGCAGCAGTGGTTGGCAGCAGTGGTTGGCAGCAGTGGTTGGCAGCAGTGGTTGGCAGCAGTGGTCGGCAGCAGTGGTCGGCAGCAGTGGTTGACAGCAGTGGTCGGCAGCAGTGGTCGGCAGCAGTGGTTGACAGCAGTGGTCGGCAGCAGTGGTCGGCAGCAGTGGTCGGCAGCAGTGGTTGGCAGCAGTGGTCGGCAGCAGTGGTTGGCAGCAGTGGTCGGGAGCAGTGGTTGGCAGCAGTGGT
>SZWC01014479.1:26732-73553 GCA_023375785.1 Penium margaritaceum
GGGGGGGATGAGGCATCAGTTGGTGTCTATGTATGCTACGTGGTGTTTTTTCTTTCTTTTTCTTTGTGCTTTGTTTGTTGACATGGTGTCTTTGTTCGTTTTGTGACATAGTATACGAATGATGTGTTTTCATCCATCCACATACTCGCTCTGTTTTCAACTTGGTTTTGGTATGCCAGTAAGGTTTCAGAAATATGTCTACATTGACTTGTCTAGATTGTAACCTTGCCTTGTAGACTTGTGCCACTAGACATTGCAGCTAGCAACCTTGATGAAGGCTCTGGCTATACTATTGCAAAGCAGACATGCTTTGCGGACCTTTTGCAATGCCAAGTATTCTGCATTGTTTGTCAATGAACGTTGCAGCAACTTCTTTACAGGACTGGGAGATATGAAATGTCTAACTGAAACAAACGCTTTTTGGTGATGCTCTGTTCAAACGTTGCTCTTATGCTCAACTACATGATATTTCCCTAGTAATCCCACTCTTGATGTGACGATAATTGCCCAAGCTTTTGGATGCACTAGCATGCAAGCTCTGTGAACACAACTTTCAAGGGGGAAAATGTGCATGCCTATGAAGGCATTACAAATTGCAATGCGAAGGGAGAGAGATTAGCAGGAGATAAGTGTACACTGGAGCAAGTCGCTGTGTCCTACAGTTCACTTGGAACCACTGTTGCGGCTGTAACAGGGTGCAACAATTATATGAGTATGTACGTGAAAGTGATGATGGACTGGATTGGATGAGACTATTTTCTGTCACCTCACACACTTGGACTGACCTATTGGCCTGCTACATCCAGACTTACCGCATGGGCAATGCTGGCTGCTCAGCTGTGGAGGGGAAAGTTGCCTTAGTGCATCCATGAATGGGTAGTAGCTGAGCTCGCAGCAACAATAAGGTGTGGTGTAGGGCTCCTGTCACACTAACCTAAGCCTTCATCTATGTGGAGCTTCTTAATCAATCTACCAGCCAATCAAGAACATGCGTTGTTTTCTGGCTTGTGGGGTTTCCTCAATGCCTCCTGCGAGAAGACCAACAGTACCAAACTTGGGCATCATTCGTCTTTCTTGAAAATTGGATCACACCAAAACAAACATGCTGTAAACGTAGCCTTGCAGTCCGAATCAGGTAGAAAATTCACACATGAGTGTTATGGCTGCCTCAACCTATGCAGACTCTATGCTAACAAGACTTGTTGTCCATGACTGTCGGTGACATGAGCGTCGGTGGCTGCTGTCGATGGAGCTGGTCGCGCATTGCTACCAAGTGGAGAGACTCCACATGAGGAGACTGAGAAGATGCATAGAAGCTTCCTAGCCACACTCCCGTTGATACGGCGTCAGTGCCTAATCAGACGGTGACGACAGTCACAAGTCCTGCACGTAACGGCAAGGGTTTGGCTAGGGGACATACGGCAAAGTGTCTGAATGCTTCATAAGCATTTACAGAGAGAGATAACAAATGACAGGTCCATGGCATAAATACCTGCCGCGGCGCACAGCGGGTGTCGCACGCGGCGGTCCAAGAGCTGTCATAAAACCGGCCCAAAACCAATGTTTTGGCCGTAACTCTGTGCACACATGTTAGAATGTTGCGCCGTCTGAACCTAGACGTGCAAAATCTCAAGCTGGACGCTACGACTGGTCACACGCACAGGTCCGGCATCAATCTGTGGAAGGAAAATGCAAAACATGCAAATCGGCCTCAAGAGCCTGTCCATCGAGAAAACTCTAGCGTCTGCAGAAAAACTGCAGAGTACCCCAACAAGCACCCGGGACGTCATGGCAGCCGCCTGGTGGCTGCTGGCGGGTGAATCCACCAACCATCAGTGCTCCGGCGCCAGCTGGGTCCGCATCAGGGATCTGCACGAGCATGGACACGGCCGAGTGGTCACAGTAAGCTGTACAAACGGACGGAAACAGCTCACATCACAACACTCCCCCATGACCCGATGGTACGCATGTCCATACGCCAGCAGAACTGACACATGTGCACAACTAGATGTGCAACGGTCCATGCTCACACACCCCACTCTGAGCAACTCTCAGGGAAGGGGCGTAGCCCGACAGAACGAATGGCCACCATGAACTTTCCACGCACAAGCGCCTTGTTCAAGAAGTCAGCCTGCTGCATGTCCGTGCCGACCTAGATGATAGAGATCACCTGTCGCTCCACAAGATCATGCACAAAGTGATGCGCAACAGCAATGTGCTTCGTGCGTGCATGAAACACACCAGAGTTGTCTGCGATGGCAAGAGCACTTTGGTTGTCACAGCGTAGAACAATGTAGGGCACAGACTAACGCAACTCAAGAAACAGACGCTGCAGCTACAGCGCCTCAGCAGCCCCAGCCCCCAGAGCAACATACTCAGCCTCTGATGAGCTACGTGTGACACAACCCTGCTTGCCACTGCGCCACGACACAGCGGTGCCACCAAGGAGGGGTACGTAGCCTGTCCGGCTGCGCCCATCAGGACTCCACGCCCAGTCGCTTTCTGTGTAGCCGTTGACTACTACCGAACACTGCCGTCGAAAGTAGAGTCCGAGGTACAGTGTGAACACCATGTACCGCACCACTCGCACAGCAACATGAAGGGCACTCGCCCGAGGACACTGTGAAAACTGTGTAAGGAGGTTGACGGCAAAGGTAATGTCGGGTCGTGTGGTAGTGGCCAAGTACATCAAGGAGCCGATCAGGCGCAAGTACAGGGTCACGTCCACTGTCTCCCCCAGGTCTGCGGGATCATCCACCTTCAGAGCATCGTGCCTGTCAGGTGTGATGGGGGTCGAGGCTGTAGGAACTGCACCCAAGAGGTCAGCAAACCGCTCCCCCACAACATGGGCGTAACGTGCCTGGTATAAGAAGAGTGTCCGTCGCTGGCGATCACGCTCAATCTCCATCCCGAGAAACACAATTGCAGGACCAAGGTCCTTTATCCTGTAGGCAGCCTGGAGAACTGCCTTGGCCTCCTTCACGGCCTCCATAGAAGGAGACACAATCAGGAGGTCGTCCACGTAGACCAGGATGGCAGTGAAGCTGTCAGTTGTCTTTTTGAAAAAGAGGGACGGGTCAGCGTCACTCTGTACGTAACCGGCACGTGTTAGTGTACCAGTGATCTCCAAGTTCCAGCACCTGGGTGACTGTTTCAGGCCGTACAAGGCCTTGCACAAGCGCCAGACCTTGTCACCGACCTTGAACCCAGGTGGCTGGACCATGTAGATCTCCTCCTCTAAGGTGCCATGGAGGAACGCGTTGTTCACGTCCATCTGGTGTAGCTCCCAATCGTGGTGAGCAACAACCCCGAACAGAGCACGAGCCGTGGTCATGCGGCCAACCGGTGCAAATGTGTTAGTGTAATCCACTCCCTCAACCTGCGAGAACCCCTTGGCCGTCAAGCGAGCCTTGTAACGATCGAGTGTGCCGTCAGGCTTCACCTTCTTGCGAAAGACCCACTTGGCCTGTATAGTCCTCCGCCCGGGCGGGAGGTGGACAAGCTCATAGACATCGTGCTCACGGATGGCTCTCAGCTCATCCTCACAAGTAGCACGCCACAGGTCTGCATCGTGAGCTGAGAGTTCCTCCTTCAACGTGCCTGGATCAGGCATCGAGGGAGCGCTCCGAGTGGCTAAGACACACGCCTCCGGACTCGGTCTGACCGTGACAAGGTCGGCTGCGGCGTCGGAAGCGACCAAGAACTCTTGAGAGACAAACTTGTGGCCGACATGACATGCTGGGTGAATCTCGGTGTAGTTTGCCTGGACACTCAGGCCAAGGGCCTTCGTGCCGGGCTCCCCACTCTGAACACTACGAGTCGGTCGTCTGGGCACAGGGTCAGCAGTTCGCTGAGCTCTAGAGGGCAATGGTCGCAGGCGACCGCCAGGCTCGCGGGAGTACCTCGACGTAGCGCTCGCCTCAAGCTGCGGGGAAGGCTGTTGTGCCAGAGTCGTAGGAGGCATGGGTGGATGCACGGGAGTGGCTGTGACGGAGGGGACTGACACTGGTAAGGGGTCAGGTGTACCAGAGGGGACCGGCACTGGCACTAGTACGGGATCGGGTGTGCCAGAAGGGTCTGACACTGACACAGGGTCTGGTGTGCGAGAGGGAACTGACGCTCGTACGGGATCAGGTGTGTCAGAGGGAACTGGAGCCCGCACGGGATCTAGTGTGGAACAAGGAAGTGGCACATGATCGAGTGTGTTGGACGGTACGGATGAGGCTACTGGACCCACAGCCACGATGGCCGGATCGTTAGCAGCCGGAGACAGGTCAGCAGGTGAGGAAGCCCGGCCGGACCCATCTGCAGGACAAGTCTCCCCCATCCGCCGGGAAGCCACACAGGTAGGAACGTGGTCGGCGGCCAGCGACAGAATGCTGGACAAGTTGTGGTAGGTGAGAGTCTCAAAGAAGAGAGCATCTCGAGACTCGACAATGCGATGGCGAGCAGGGTCCCAAAACTGCCAAGCCTTCGACCGGGGGGAGATGCCGAGGAAGGCACACATGCGTCCCCGAGGTGAGACCTTAGAACCCTGCTGGTCCTTGGTGTACCAGACACAAGCGAGAGATCCCCGAACGCGAGCGAGACGGGGATCAGCGTGATGGCCGAACCACAGCTCATACGGCGTGACATGGTCTGGAAGCGGACCATGCGGCAAGCGGTTCCAGACCCACGTCATGTAGGAGAAGCCCTCAAAGGCAAAGGACTCCGGTAGACCGCACTCAGATCGCATAGCGCGAACCGCATCCTCCATGGTGCGGTTCCAACGCTCAGACACACCGTTCTGCTGTGGTGTAGCAGGGGCGGAGAGCTGGTGAAAGATACCGTGCTCGGCAAAGTAGGCATCCATCTCGCCCAAGAACTCGCCACCACGATCTGAACGGAATGTGTGCAGAGTGTGACGAGACTGACGCTCAGCCATCACAAGCCACAGGCGGNCGATGGCCGAACCACAGCTCATACGGCGTGACATGGTCTGGAAGCGGACCATGCGGCAAGCGGTTCCAGACCCACGTCATGTAGGAGAAGCCCTCAAAGGCAAAGGACTCCGGTAGACCGCACTCAGATCGCATAGCGCGAACCGCATCCTCCATGGTGCGGTTCCAACGCTCAGACACACCGTTGTGCTGTGGTGTAGCAGAGGCGGAGAGCTGGTGAAAGATACCGTGCTCGGCAAAGTAGGCATCCATCTCGTCCGAGAACTCGCCACCACGATCTGAACGGAATGTGTGCACAGTGTGACGAGACTGCCGCTCAGCCATCACAAGCCACAGGCGGACTTCCAATGCGGCATCGCTCTTGTGGCGCAGGCTGTAGACCCACCGCATCCGCGTGAAGTCATCAGTCAGGGTGAGAACGTATCGACCCCAATCAGAGAGGGACTCGACTGGGAGAGGGCCAAGAAGGTCCGAGTGAACCAACTCAAGTGGGCGCAGTGCCCGGGAGGAGGAGTCAGGGTGAGAGCAGCGATACATCGTACCCTGGGCGCAAAAAAGACAGTCGGTCTTGGGCGGCTTCTCAAAAGAAGCTGCGTCGAGACCGAGGGCTGGCTGAGTACGAATGAGCTTGGACACAGTGTCCGAGCTCACATGGCAGAGGCGACGGTGTAACAAGTGCTGGTGTTCTAGGGAGAGAACACCAGTGACAAACACTCGCACAGAAGGGGAGGGGAAGGAGAAGCAGAGGGAGTGCAATGAGACACATGATACAGGTCATCAACAACAGAGGCACGAAGCACAACGGCACGTGTGTCAAGAGCAGCCACTGTGGTAGAGTCAGCAGAGTGCTCAACAGTGAGGCCCATCCTGGTGCATGCACGAACAGAGAGCAGGCTGAGCTCAAGAGCAGGGACAAAGAGCACATAAAAAATGTACAAGGGGCCGGACTGACCATCAAACGGCACAACCCCAACTCCCTGTACAGGCAACGACTGACCAGACCCTGTGCGAACAGACCGAATAGACGCAACGGGACCCAGCACAACGAAGTCACTACGACGACAGGTCATGTGATGAGTGGCCCCTGAGTCAATAATCTAGGTGCCACTCGGCTCACGACCAGTCGTCGACACTGAGCAACGTGCCATAGAACATTTTGCCTCTGCTGGGCGCTCAACAGAGGACTCGGAACAACGACGGACAACAGGGATCTGTGACTCGACAAGCCAGTCGATACTGTTAGGTCCATCCTCATCGCAAGCCACCATAGCTCCACCACAAGCAACATCACGAGCAACAGACACAGTAAGACAAGATGTGTCGGGACCACTCAGCTGTGACAACACACTCGCACCTCCTTGAGTACGAAGAGCCAGCAGCTGACGAAGCTCTGCGATCGTGCGATCCCGAGGGTCCACCTCACTGCTGGCTCCTGATGAAACGGGTGCGTCTCCAGCACTCGTGGTCGCGGCGCGCCCAGTCCGTGTGTCGCTTGAGGAAGTCCGCTGTGCATGCGCCTCCTGGAGGCCGCGCATGATCCGAGTCCAGTCAAGTGGCTGCTCACACTCTGTGTAGCGGTGAGCGCCTCCATAGTTGTAGCAGTGGACAGAACATCCACTGCCAATACTCGCTGGCTGCTGCTGTTGCTGCTATCCCTTTCCGCGTCGCTTCTTCCCCTTCTTTCCCTGTGTGGCCACTGCAACGCCCTGAGTGTGGCCGCTCGGAGTAGAGAAGGAGGAGGAGGAGGCGGTCGGGGTGGGACTGGTGAGCAGGGACAGAGGCGTAGGAGGCGTCGCAGTCACTACTGCAACCAGTGGACTCTGCTGATGAGCGACCGCAGCCTCATGAGCCGATGTGGCCTGGATGAAGTAGCGATGGGCCCAAGGAAGCAGATGTAGTGACTCTGACAGCTCAGAGAGAGCCACATGATCGAAGCCCGTAAAGAGCTTCACGTGGTCCAAATGCGCTCCCATCATGATGGTGTCGAGCGCCCACAACTGCGTCCCGCCACCGGTCCCAAGGCGAGTGTAAAGGTGCATCGCGCGCCTCAAGTCGTCAGCTGCGGGCTCTGTGGGGCCCTGGCAGAGGGAGTGACACTCACGTAGTCGGGCCGCCCTCGTGGCATGGGTCTCCGCAGCGAGAAGTGTCAGGGCCAGCTCCCAGCCCTGACGTGGATCTGCTCCAATCCCGGTCCCGGTCTGACCGAGGAAAGGACGAAAGTCGATCACAGTCTCCCGTGGCATGGCGTAGAGGAGACCCCGCATCGCTCTCGCTGCTGTCTGGGCCTAGTGAGCGTCGCGGGTCTGGTACTGGCTGTGGTAGTACGGCCAGACACCCTCAGAATCGGCCCACACATGAAACAGGGTCTCCCAGCAATCAAAGCCCTTGTCACTATCGTAACGGGGTGGAGGTGTTTCAAAGTCCTTCGGTTGCCGCTCCGTGGGGAGGGTGACCTCAAGCTCAGAAGATGGTGGGTGGGGTATGGGGAGCCCACCAGTGAGGGAAACACCACCAAAGGTGAACGCTGCTGAACGACGTGTCTGATCCTGACGGCGAGAAGGTGGTGGAGTGGGAGGCTGTGATCCCAGACGTAACTCACGGATGCGCTCCTCAAGCACACGAATCTCGTGCTCGCGTGAGTCATCCTCAATCTCCTCCTCGTCCCAGGTGTCCACCTATGATGATCGATGCTGAGACCGCCACACTGTGTAGGGTGTAGACTGCTGAGCGGATGGTGTAGCTCCAGTAGACTCTCCAGGTGGCTGCTGTGAAGCCATCGAACGACCCCGTAGTAACTCCGTGATCTCCTGCAACGCGTCGGACTGCCTCTGCTGCTGCTGTTGCATCTCGTTCTACGACCGACGAAGCTCATCGATCATGCGGGACTGCGACCGCGGGCTCATAATGCCCGAAGAGGAGGAAGAGGGATCAGCGGGTCCTTTGTCCTTGTCACGGACCGGCGCCATCTTTGCTCAGTACGGGGCCGAGCGTCGAAAATGCTCCAAACAAGAAACTGACAGCGTTTCTCGAAGATTTGAGACGCTGGCAATTTTTGACTGTCCGGCCAAAAATTTGGCTAAGTATGTTGCTGACGATCAGAAATTTGGCTAAGTGCTGAAGTTTAAAAAATTCAGCACTAAAAATTCAAGGTTGTCCAAATCAAGGGAAATTTGGACCACAGAGGCTCCTGAATGTGCTGAACATGGTGGTGAAATTTTCGGTCGCAAAAAGTTGGAAAGAGTGGCAAAACGTCTCTTTTCCCTGTTCTGTCCGAATTTCATCAGAAAACAAATCTGCGTTGCACTTCAGTCTTTGCTGGTGGCGACAGAGCACGAAACTGAGCGTGAATAGTAGCTCTGGAGAGCTTGAGAGAAGAGCTTTCCAACGCACCCTCAAACGCTGAAAACGGCGTTCGTTTGAAGCCAGGGCAAGCTCGTGCCGACGGGGAGGTGGTGGCTGACGCGATTTTCGTCTGCGGCTCCTCCACGTCCGTGCGGCTTCTAGGAAGTTGCACGGACAGGGGCAGCGGTGGCGCACGCTGCTGTTGTTGCTGCTGCTGCTGCTGCCGTCGAGCTTGAAGGCAATGGCCTCAAGCCACTTTGGCGGCTACTGTTGCTGATGTTTCTGATGCTGCCGCCAATGTTGCTGCTGCTGCTGTGGTCAAAACTGCCAGCACTGTTGTTGCGCTGCTGGACAGCTGCTATGGCGCTGCTGCGCTGGCGTGCTGCTACACTGCTGCACCCCTCCTGCACGACTCCTCTGTCATGCAGGTGTTGCGGCCTACGCCTTGCAATGGCGCAGGTTGGTGGGTCCTTTCAGGACCTGTCGTTGCTGCTGTGTGCTGTTGCCGCTGCTGCTGCTCACTGCTACTACGACTGCTGCATCTTTGCTGTGCAGCACAACAAGCTCTGGCTTGTTGCTCTGATACCATGAGAAGATGCATAGAAGCTTCCTAGCCACACTCCTGTTGACCAGGCGTCAGTGCCTAATCAGACGGTGACGACAGTCACAAGTCGTGCACGTAACGGCAAGGGTTTGGCTAGGGGACATAAGGCAAAGTGTCTGAATGCTTCATAAGCATTTGCAGAGAGAGATAAAAAATGACAGGTCCATGGCATAAATACCTGCCGCGGCACACAGCGGGTGTCGCACGCGGCGGTCCAAGAGCTGTCCTAAAACCGGCTCAAAACCACTGTTTTGGCCGTAACTCTGCGCACACATGTCAGAATGCTGCGCCGTCTGAACCTAGACGTGCAGAATCTCAAGCCGGACACTACGACTGGTCACACGCACAAGTCCGGCATCAATCTGTGGAAGGACAATGCAAAACATGCAAATCGGCCTTAAGAGCCTGTCCATCGAGAAAACTCTAGCGTCTGCAGAAAAACTGCAGAGTACCCCAGCAAGCACCCGGGACGTCATGGCAGCCGCCTGGTGGCTGCTGGCGGGTGAATCCACTAACCATCAGTGCTCCGGCGCCAGCTGGGTCCGCATCAGGGATCTGCACGAGCATGGACACGGCCGAGTGGTCACAGTAAGCTGTACAAGTGCACAAAAACAGCTCACATCACAACAGAGACAGGACCCACACCTCTCAAAATGGTCCGACGTTGCCTCCATCGCTTAGCCCCCGTCGTCGTCAACGTCCACCAAGTAAGTCGTCTTCACAAGCATGTACGTCAGCCGAGAGGTCATAGTACAGATCAATAAGACAGTGTACGCGCAAATCACAACACTCCCCTATGACCTATGGGCACCAATGTACATGCATATGCACAGGTCATGCAGCCACAAGACACTATAAGTCATGCTCCCCATAGCCTCATGCCTCCACAGTCGAGCAAAGAAACAGAAGTGCGATGGCTATGCACTCACGGATGCAGACCAACTAGACTAACGACTTTCTTGAACGATGTACGTTTGACCGCCTTGCTCAAGAAGTCAACTTGCTGTTATGTTATCTCGATGCACACATTTTTGATGATGCTCTCGCGCAACAAAGTCCACAAATAGTGATACTCCACATTGATGTGCTTTCAATGTGCATCGTTTCTTGCCATGACCATGGCACTTTCACTGTCACAATACAACGTGACAGGCGATGCGGGCTGATGAAACTCAAACAGCAGACGATGGAGCCTTGCACTCTGAAATACACCGGTGTCTAATGCCACGTACTTTGCCTCCGCAGTGCTGCGTGCAATGCACCTATGTTTCCCAGTTCTCCACAAGAAAGCCATGCCGGCGATGAGAAAGGTCCATCCAGTGCGACTCTTATCGTATATGCTCCCAACCCAGTCACTATCGGCGTCGTCCTTGGTTACTCCAGGTGGCTGGTGAAAAAACACCAGTCCACGATGTGGGGTGGAGAGAACGGATCGCACAACACATATGGATGCATCTTGGTGCAACTGGAGTGGGGACTGGGAGAACTGGGCCAATACATTCAAGGCAAAGGCAATGTCCGGCCGCGTGATGGTGGCGAGGAACATGACTGACCCAATGAGGCGAATAAAAGTAGTCATATCCACACCAATACCGAGTTTGTGAGCATGAGAAGCTTTCAACTTTATCTTATCGTCTGGGATCATGGGTGTGGAAGCACTCGGTAGAGTGGGCAAAAGGTTCGTAAAGCGCTCGGCTAACATCTGCAGGCAAACTGTCTAATGCTCATGTTGAATGTTGTGGGCGCGGTCACGCTAAACCTTCATGCCCAGAAATACCTACGGAGGCCCAAGGTCTTTCATTTTGTACATGGACTGCAACATATCCTTCACTTGTTAGATTGCAACGAGGTCAGGCGACACGACAAGCACTGTGACTAGGGTGGTCCCGACTGGTGTCAAGAAGAGGGTTAGATCTGCGAAGCTGCGCACCAAGCCTCTCTTCAAGAGGGCACGGCTGATCTCTGTATTTCAACACCTAGGTGAGTGTTTCAGCCCATAAAGGGCCTTCCGGAGTCCCCAAAGAGGACATGTACCATCTTCAAATCTAGGGGGTTGGACCATGTGAAAATTTTCACCATCGAGAATGTCATGCAAGAAGGCATTTCTCACGTCCATCTGGTGGAGCTCCCAACCATGCTGTGTGACCATGTTAAAGAGCGCGCGGCTGGTGGTAGAATGGCCGATAGGTGCAAAGACCTGGTCAAAGTCCACTCATGGTACCAGTGTAAAGCCCTTGGCTGTGAGCCGGGCTTTGCACTAATCCAGCGTACTATTTGGCTTCCTCTTACGACAGAAAACCCACTTGGCCCCAATAGCTTTACGGCCTAGGAACAAGTCAGCCAGCTTGTACACAACATGCTCATCGATGGTAGCTTACTTGCAAGCAACATCCTACATAGTAGCATCAGGTGCATCCCTAGCCTCATGGATGCTCTGTGGGTCGACTGCCCGCAAAGTTGACTTGGCTGTCAATAGACAAGCGGTGCCAAGACCCATTGGGGCACAAGATAATGAGACTGCGGTAGCACGTCGATGCTCGTGAAAGATCAAGGATAACCGAGTGTGGATCTTGGATGAAGGTCCACTACGTCGACAAAAAAAACAGTTAGACTCAAGGCCTTTGTCTTCTCCAACTGCAGCGTGAGATGGAGGCGTGGGACGGAGGGTAGTGGGCGAGGGTGGCCAGGTGATGGCAGGATGCATGCATGGTGGAGGCGCTCGGGTGCGTGGACAAACGACTACCAAGAGTGCCTGAGTATGTGAGATCGACACAAGACGAGTGGATGCATCAGGCTCGAAGAAGCAAGGACAGGACGGGTCGCTCAACTGGAGTGACCGCCACAGGATCCGGAGATTTTCTCGATTGGTCAAATGAATCAGCAACCGAAGTGACCCAACTTCCAACCCAAAATCCCACCCAACTTCCAACCCATCTTCTCACCCAACCTCCAACCCAACTTCCAACCCAAATTCCAACCCAACTTCCAACATGGTGCGGAATGCACCAGCCATGGTGTGGTTCCAGTGTGTAGAAACACTGTGCTGCTCTGAAATGTACGATACAGAGGTCTCATGTCTAATGCTGTGACTCTTGAGGAAAGCATCCACCTCCCCCATAAACTCACTACCTCGGTCAGAATGGAAGCGACAAAAGGGACGACCACACTCTCGCTCTACATTGAGGAGACAATCACGAATCGCAGCCGGTGTGCCAGTCTTCTACCAGAGGCAGACGACCCACCGAAAGTGAAAGGAGTCGTGTGAGAAGGTGAGCACGGAAGGACCACGCTCCGGAGGAGGCTCGACAGGTAAGGGACCCATGAGGTCAGAGTGGATGAGCGCAAGCAGGTGGGAGGCTCCAGAAGAGGAAACAGGATAAGAGGACCGGTGCATCTTACCCTGAGTGTAGTTGATACATTCAGCTATGTAAGGTAACTGGAAAAGAGCAAGGTCAAGGCCAAGGGCAGGTTGAATGTAGAGCATGCTCTGAACAATGGAGCTGTGTCGGTGGTAGAGGCGACACTGTGGGAAGTGACTATACTGTAGGGATAGAGTGATCGTGACAAAGACGTGCGTCCCGTCTGAGGATAGGGGTGAGGATGAAGAAAACAAACAAGTGAGGTTATAGAAGTTATCACGAGACTCTAAATGCAAAATCACACGACCAGACAGACAAAGAGTGATTGTGCTAACGTCGTGGAAGTGTAGAACATCCATGTTTATGCGGTCGAGAGCAGTGACGGATAGAAGGCTGAGCTCAAGACCAGGAATGAACAACACATCGATGACCTAGACAACGTCAGATGGACCCCAAAGACGGACCACACCAACACCACGAACATGATGCATTTGGCTGGACCCAGTCCAAACACTCTGGACATCACCAACCGGGCCAAGCATACTGAACAACTAACAACACGACATCATGTGATACGTAGCGTCGGAGTCGATGATCCATGTGCCATCACGGTCGCGGACAGATGCAGTAACGTTGCACTGAACGACCTGACATGACGCGAGCAATAGGCGCTGTGCATGAGATTGAAATGCAAAGCGTGAATGCCAATTGTCAAGCTAGGCAAGATCATCCAAGACAAGAGTAGGAACACAACTGTCATCCACAGGGGGGTCGCCCCGGTGAGTAGTCACAGTCTGACAATTGTCTGTGACATCCTGACTAGAAGATGTGCAAATCATTCTCCCTCGGGGCTAACGAGGGTGGTTACCAAGGGAGTGCACGATAAACTGCTTTAGCTTGCGCTTGCAAGCAGAGGGCCCAAGAGTCAAGAGGTACTGTGGCGTGGCTATGTTGGAGGAAGGCGTCAAGATAGTTGAGCTGTGACAGTGGAGGTGACCACATTGGAAAAGGAGTCCATGCAACAACATGCCCAAGGAAAGGCATGAGAGGAGTTGGAGATCTAGTCATAATTGGTGCGGTGTTGGTGGAGGAGGTGGCAGCTGAGGAAGTGGAGGAAGCGTTGACATTGGAGGTAGTGGTGGCTACAGCCGTACCAAAGCATCGCTCACACTCATGACGCATGGTGCTGAAAGCACCAGACTTGTCCGCGGGTGATAGATAGGTGTGCAAGCAATGACCCTGTGAGCCACAGTTGTGGCAGACAAGAGAGAGGCCAGTGGAGGAGATGATGTCAGATGGCTGCTGGGTCTTTTCCTCATTCTTCCTACATTCTCCCTACTGCGGCCATCACAACGCGTGGCTCCGGCGGCACCAGTGGTCCCGGACGATGAAGGCGCAGGAGAGACAGAGCTGAGTGCTACTAATGCCTCCATATCTCCATGCTGCAGGCAAGTGTCCTAGATCGCCTCCTCCCATGTCACAAACCGGGAATAGAACAAGGACATCAGAGTGCCCTGAGACGCCATGGACTCCAGAAGCTCGAGGCCAAAGTTAATGAGGATGTTTGCGCATTTGGGAGTTGCCCGTAATTAATGATGAGGAGAACGGCCGGTGGAGGCAGACCCGCCTTGTAGAGCAGGCAAAGAAGATCCAGTGTACGGTGCCAATAGGCGGTGACAGACTCGGAATCACCCATGTTGAGGTCGCTATTGTTTCTGCTTTAACTACTACCATCAATGCTGTTGCAACTACAGACGCCACGCTACTACTTCTACTACGATAAGAAGTAGTAGCAGTTGCGTAGCAACTGCTGAAAAATCAGCAGTTTTTCCCTTGCGTTTGGAGCGTTTTGAAGTCGCCGCCAGGCAAGGCTAACTCTGCGGGGAATGATTATAATAACTCGGCGATCCGTGCCAGAGGACCGACAATCCCAAACTAGACGTCATCCGTTTTTCCTGAAAGCTGGACCATACCAAAATATGCAAGCTGCAATTATTGTCCTGCAGTCAAAATCAGCTAGAAAAGCCACACGTGAGAGTTATGGCTGCTTGAACCTAGGTAGACGCCATGCTACCAAAAGCAACCATCCATGATTGTTGGTGACATGAGAGTCGATGGCTGCTGTCGATGGAGCTGGCGATGTAGTGCTACCAAGTGGGGAGACTCCACACAAGGAGACAAGAGCCACACCTCCCAAAATGTTGTGATGTCTCCTCCATCGCTCAGTGCCCCCCATCGTCAACGTCCACCGAGTCAGTTGTCTACACCAGCATGTACACCAACCGAGAGGTCACAATACAGATCAATGAAAAAATGCATGCGCATATCATAACACATAAGGGTGCAAAATCGGCAACACTCATGCACTAGTCCGACACTGATTGGACTAGTGCATGCAAAAACATACAAATAATGCGTATGGCTTTTCCACTAAGAAAACCCTCAAGGCTGCACAAAAGAAAAAGAATGTACCCAAGTAAGTCTCCGACACGTCGCGTCAGTTGTCTTGCGGCTGCGGATGGGTAGATCATCTCCATTACCCGATGTTACGCATGCACATAAACGTGCAAACCTGGCAACAAAATGCTCAACTGTTCATATGCACACACCCCACTTAGCCATCCTTAGGAAAGGGACAAAGTCTTACAGACTGACCGGCCACCACGAACTTTCTGCGTGCCAGTGCCTTGGTCAAGAATGCAGCTTACTGCAGGCCCGTGCCGACCAAATGACGGAAATCACCTGCCGCTCTACCAAGTCACACACAAAATGATGCTAAAAAACAACGTGCTTTGTGCAAGCATGAAAAAAAACAGATTTCTCAGCAATGGCAAGAGCGTTTGTGCTGTCAGAACAGAGAACAATGGAAGGCACAGACCAATGTGGCTCACGTTATAAGTGTTGCAACCACACAAGACCACAAAGTGAGGTCTTGATGTGGCTTCTCGAAGGAAGCCACATCAAGACCAAGGACAAAATTTGTCCGAATGGGTTTGGACACCCTGTATGTGCTCACATGGTATAGCCGGCGGTGTCGAGAGCATACTAGTGACAAACACACGTGCTACAGGAGAGGACAAAGCAAAGGGGAGGGAGGGAGCATAGCGTATGACACTATTAAAGTTATTCAAAACTGATGCTTGAAGCACAATAGCATGGGTGTCAATAGCATATAGTATGGCTGACTTAGGAGAGTGCCCAACAGTGAGACCTATCCTGGTGTAGGCATGAACCAAACACAAGATGAGCTTGAGAGCAGGGTCAAAGAGCACGAGGGAGATGTACACAGTGCAAGACCATCAAAGTGCACAACTCCAACATCCTGAACATGGAGCATCCTTGTGGACCCTGTGTAAACTGACCAAAAGGACACAACAAGACCAAGGACAAAAAATCCAGCACTAAGGGATGTCATGTGAAGAGTGGCATCAGAGTGAATGATCTTTGTGGCAATTATCATGAATTTTCATTTTCCTTGAGCAAGAACATACACAACACTCATCCTTTGTTGGAATTCCAAAAGATGTGTCCGAACAATGACGTACAACACGAGCACATGACTCATCAAGTCAGATAGTAGTGTTAGTCTTGGACTCCCCTTCACCACACTCAGACTGATTTCCCCCACAAGAATCATCACGGGAAACAAACAGAATAGGAGAATTGGGCTTTGTCAACACACTTGCACCTCCCTGAGTGCAAAGTGCCACCAGCTCACCAAGCTCCGGAATGGTGCGATGCCTTGAGTCCTGGTTGCTTCTGCTGCTGGAGGAAGATGGTGCCTCGGCTGATGTGATAGCTGTGGCTCAGCTTTCCTACACTATACCAGAAGTCATCCGCTCTGCATGCACCACTTGGTTCCACATGTGATCCTGTTCCAGGGGCTTCTTGGAAGCCGTGTAACATTGGGAGCCCCCACACTTATATCAGTTAACTGCCATTGCTTACTTGCGTCGTCAACTTTATCCATTATTGTACCCTTTCTTCTCCCTCTTCTCCTTGGTTAATGCTGCAGCTTCCTGCGCCTGGTGAGTCTGGGGAGACTGAGACGCAGAGGGAGATTGAGAGACAGAGCTAGAGAAGGGAGTGATTGAGGATATCAGCACCGTCACTACAATGAGGAGGCTCAACTGATGTGCTTGGATGATCTCCTTGGCCACTGTCTTCTCGAGGTAGAACCGCTAGGCTGAAGGAAGAGGCTGGAGCCTCTCAGAGAAGTCTGCAAGGGGGAAGCGGTTGAACCCTGAGAAAATGTCACAGTAATCCACATGCGCCCTCAGCATGATCATGTTGAGGGCTCAAAGCTGTAAGCAAGCACCAATCCCTAGGTGGGCGTAGATATGCACGGCACGTTGCCAGTAGTCACCTATCAGCTCAAAAACTCCCAGAAGGAGAGTGTTCAACTGGGCAAGGCAGTGCGCACTCGTCACGTGCATCTTTGCTGTAGAAATTGTCAACATAAGCTCCCATTCAGGAGCTGGGTCCACTTTGGTCACAGTCCCTGCTGTGTCAAAAAAAGGGACAGAATTTGATGACCATCTCTTGAGGAAAATCATAAACTAGGCCTTGCATCGCTTGTGTTGCTCCCTCGGCCTGGCGGGGGCTGGGCGTCTGGTATCTATTCATGTAGTAAGGCTAGACTGCCTCAGTGCCAGCATACATTTGAAAGATAACCTCCCAGGAATTGAAGCCAACATTGTTTGTGCAAGAGGGGGTGTCTCAAAGTCCTTCGGTTGCCGCTTTGTAGGGAGGGTGACCTCAGGCTCTGGAGCAGATTAGTGCGGTGTGGGAAGACTCCCATTGAGAAGGACACCTCCAAATGAGAATATAATCATCCACCTCGAAAAGTGCTGGTGCACTGAAGTGATTGACGGTGAGCCTAGCCGCAATTGGCTAAGTCACTCCTCAAGAATGTGCAGCTCCCATGCCTGCAAATCTACAGGTATGTCCTTCTCCTCCTCCATTGGGTCACCAAAAGGGTGGTGCTCCTGGTAGGGGAAGTGCTGCTTTGCGGCCAAGACATGTGATCTGCTGCCAGTGCACCTCCACTCGATGCCCGCGTTGGCTTCTGTGATTTGCCCAAGCACGCCAAAAGTAGATTCCTGATCTCTTCAAATGCATCCCTTTCTCGCTGCTGCTGTCAGAAGATCTGATCCTGCTCTCTCCGGAGGTCGGGGATCACTAGTGAGGGTGGGCTCATCACCAGAAATCAGGAGTCACCTGGGCAAGCCAGCCTCTTCCCCCTATTAGTGCTGGGCACCTTGAGCAGTGCACAATATGGGCTGTCCGAGAAAAGTCAATGAAACACACTTAATGTCAGTGTTTCTTGAGGAGGTGGAATGGTAGAATTTTTTTGAAAACTTGGCCCAAGAATTGGCCAAGGAATCGATGAAATCAGCTGTCACTCAGCTGACATTAGCAAGGGGATGTTAACATGAGCAGACCTGACGCTAACAACAGCAAGGGAGGCACCCTGAGGGTGACCTCTTACACGCTGTCTCTTGGCTTCTCTCCCCTCCCTCCCCCCTTTGTTTGCTCATCTTCCACGGATTCTCCGTAGGACTGTATTTTTCTAAAACGCGTTGCAAAGCGTTTAGAAAAATACAATCCAGGGTGTGCGTGAGGGAGTGGACTCATCACCCCGTGCGCAAAATCTGTGGCAGCAACTGCATCTGCTACCGCTGTAGTGGTCATGTCAGAAGAAACTACTACACAACTACTGTTCTGCTTCACTGTTGTACTACCAAGTTAATGCACTATTGTGCAGCTGCAATGGTAGCCGCATGAGTCCCGGCTGCTAGTGCACTCCGTTGCAATGCTGTTGTGCTACTGCACAACAACGGTGCTGTTGTTGTGCAGCTGCTACACAGATGTTGCACTGTTGTCGCCGCTGCTATTGCCTCTAGAGTCATGCTGCTCTGTTGTTGCTCCATTGCTGCTGCTTTGCTGTCGCAACTGCGCTATTTTTGCGTTACCACTGTGCTACTATTGCTGCTCCACTGCTGCTGTTTCACCCAGCAGTGCTACAATGCATTGGAAGTAGAGTAGTGTCGTGGTGCTGCAATGTTCTGCTGCTGCACTGCTACCACTCTGGTACTACTGTGCTTGCGTTGCTGCTGCGCTTTTGTTGCACTGCTACTATGCATTGCAACACAGCTGCGCTGCCGCTGCTGGGCTGCTGTGGCTGCTATAACGGCTGCTGTTGTCACTGCCCTCCTGCCACAGTGGTTGTACTCATGTTGCTGTCATTGCACTGCTAGTGTGATGGCCCAGCGCTGCTGCTGCTGTCGCCATTGAAACTCTGCCGTGGCTAGGGGCTGCAGCTGTGAATTGCACTGGTGCTTCCGGCGCTACATTTGTGCTGATGCCGCGAATGTAGTAACTCTATCCCAGCCAATAGATGCACTGGCATGCAAGGAGGGTGCAAGAGCAACAAGGGTCAGGCCACGGGAGACGCGCATAGTCTCACGATATTCGTAAGATTCAATCTTCACATTGAAATGTGTGGATTGAGAAGGAAGTTGACAAGCACATAGGATAAATAGCTACAACGGGTGTGAGTCAAGCTGTGCGTCATGGTAAGTGTATTTCCCTTAAAATCTTCCCAGAACACCACCGCTTTTCAAAGTGTTCAAAGCACCTTCACCACCAGCTCAAGAAGCTGGATGCGCCCTGTCATGAAAAATGATGTTGCCTCATTCCAAAGAGTGTAGGTCTGGTGAGTAGTAGCTATAGGTTAAGTGTGCCCTTCCTTTCTGACACTCCCTTGGACCGGGGAGCATGAATCTTGTTGCTATCCATTGGGGGCGGTGCTGCTTCCATGGGAGTTGATCTTAACTGAGGATACGCCAACCACACAGACACGATTCTTTGCCACCCCGACAACATAGAATGCTAGTGAGGGGGCGACTCGGATTTTCTCTCCTGAGTTGGCAGCCGCTTTATCGGCAGCAGACTTTGAGTTGCAGTTTGTTGCTGGTCAAGTGGGGGATGTGGGTGAGGGTTAGTGTCGGCTAGCACAGTTCCTAGGTGAGTTTTCTATGCTGCTGAAATCAGGAGTAGAGGACGGGTTCAGCCGTGTACTCCTAGCCAGCTCACGAGGCGTGCGATCACAGGCTGGATTCCGTTTCTTCTACAGGATGGTTCAGGTCTGTTTAGAGCAGGTCGTTATGGGGCTTCAGGCGGTCAAGCGTGCTGCTATGTCAACCTCTGGTAGCCTTTCCAGTGCACCTGGTAGCTTTCAGACTCTCCAGGGCAGTCCGGACCAGGTAGGGACTCGCCTTGTTCGAGTAGAGCAGGCGTCAATGGTGATCAGGTGTAGCGTACCCATTGTGCTGAGATCAGTTCAGGCTTTTCAGAGGAGCATTGATGGGATTGAGGCGAGGCTGGTCGCATTACACAAAATGTTCTTGGCTTTCATAAGCATTCTCAGTGATCCTGTTCCAATGGTAAAAGTGCATCCTGTCATAAAAACATTGATGCCAAGGTGAGCATATATGAAACTGTTGAAACAAATTCCCTTACTGCAATAAGGTCTTGATAGATACCTAGGTGTGCAATCCTTTCTCCTGTGAAAAACAATCATGCGCTTGGATGGGAAATATCATTTCCTGCTGCCTCACGCACTTGTACTGAATTTTGCAGCCTGGTGCACTCAGAATTTGAACCCAAGTGGCGATGGGTGCTCAGCTGTTAGATGAGGAGATATAAGAACCACAGCTGAATGCAAGAAATGACTGATTTTACAGTAGCAATGAGCTAGGTGGGAGACCCCTTCCTGAAATTGTTAAGCCCTCACCTCTGCCAGGCTTGTTACGCAACGTACCGGCCAATCATAACATTGTGTTGTTATCTGGCATGTGGTGTTTTCTCCGTAAGCCGTGCCAGACGATTGACGGCCAAACCCGGGATTTGGTTTGTTTTTCCTGAAAGTGGACCACACCAGATTGCACATGCAACAAACACAGTTGTGCACTGAAAATGAGCTAGAAAATCTACGGACCAGAGTTATCGTTTCCTGAACCTAGGCAGACTCTATGCTACTCAAAATAGCTGCCTATGAAAGTTAACGGCATGCGCAACTGTGGCTGTTGCTCGTGGAGCTGGCCGCACATTGCTGCCATGTTGGAGGCTCCACTAGAAGGGACAGGAGCCTTGTGTCTCACCACAGTGCGACGTCCCCTCCAGTGCTCAACACCCACCCTTGTCAATGTCTGCCGGGTCAGTCGTCAACGCAAGCATGTACACCACCTGAGAGGTCACAATACATGTCAGTGAGTGAGTGCACATAAAAATCACATAACCCCCCAACACCAGTGTAAATACACCAATAGAGTTCATGCATCCACAGTTCACTTCACATGTCATGCTCCCCATGTCCCCATGCTCCCATGCCCCCATAGCCTGAAGTGCAATGATTTGCAAACAAAAAATGAGGAAGTAGAAAAAGAAACACAAGACAAAGAGGGCTCACAGTTATACAAGAGAGGCGGCGGGGTCAAGGCCAAGCGTAGGCTGCATGCAGAGCATGCTTTGCATGGAAGAGGTATGCACATGGACAAGGTGGCAGTGCAGACGGTGCATATTGTTTGCTGAAAGGGTACTCTTGACAAAAACATGTCCTGTCCAAGGATGGGTGTGAAGACGCAAAGGATATGCAAATGACGTATGACAAGTTGTCATTGGACACTGCATGTAGCATCATTCAAGTGGATGGATGAGAGACTCTTTGAACACCATGGGAGTGTTAGAAATCCATGCTTATGCAGTCAAGAGCAGTGATGGACAGAAGGCTAAGCTGGAGGCCAGGCCCATACAGCACATTGGTCACGTACGCATCAATTAGTGGACCCCGGAAACGGACAGAGCAGACGATACAAACAGGAAGCACCTGGCCAGACCCACTCCAAATACTCTAGACGTCGGCAACCGGGCCAAGCATTCTTAGAAACTGGCGACAGGAATTCATGTGATACATAGCACCATACTTATGATCAAGGCTCCATTAGGGTCACGGACAGACACGGTCATGCTGCACTAAGGAACCTGATAAGACATGGGCACCAGGAGTTGTGCAGAAGAATTGGATGCAAAGCAAGCCTGCCAGTCTTTATGAGGGGCATGAACACAAAATGAATTCAGAGGGAGAGAAGTATTAGTGTGACAGCCGTCTGTGACCACCTCATTGGCAGACATGCAACTTGTCCTTCCTAGGGCTGATGAGGAGGGAGGCCGTGGTAGTTTGGGATGAACTGATCAAGAGCTCGAAGCTTGAGAGAAAACAGCCCAAGGGCTTGGAGGTATTGTGGTATGGCCATGCCACAGGGAGGCATCGAGGGGTATCCAAACGACAACAATGGAAACAACCACCCTGGATGAGGACTGCATGGTGCAAACATGCTCGACAAAAGACAAAGTTGGAGGAAGGTCCAAGGACCCTGTCGAAACCGCTACTACGCTGGTGGAGGAGGTGGCTACTGAAAAAAATTGAAGAAGCACCGACAGGATAGATGACGATGTGATAGTTACAAGCGCGTGCGAGAGAGAGAGAGAGAGAGAGAGAGAGAGAGAGAGAGAGAGAGAGAGAGAGAGAGAGAGAGAGAGAGAGAGAGAGAGAGAGAGAGAGAGAGAGAGGGAGGGAGAGAGAGAGAGAGAGAGAGAGAGAGAGAGAGAGAGAGAGAGAGAGAGAGAGAGAGATAGAGAGAGAGAGAGATCCAAGCAGTAACAGCAAAGGTAGTGGCAGTAGCTACATCAACATGAAGGCGAGGCCTAGAGCATCAGATGTAGGCATTGAAGAGAAAGCAAAAAATGCCAACTGACCGCACTGGAAGGCATAGGTAGAAGGGAGCTCTGCTACCAAGAAAAGGGTTTTGGTCTCACCGATTGAGGCCGTGCATGAATTTGTTACTGCTGACCAGATTTGGCCACGTCAACGGGAGAAAAATGGTGACCATGTAGTAATTCTGTTCAAACTTGTGCCTCTTGTGCTCATGGGCCGTTGCCTCCCAGTTGTACTCCTCGCTGGAGTGGTAGCCAGAAGAGTTCAGGCAAAGAAGGTGGCGTCTCTTGCACTCAACCGACTATTCAAAGGTTGCCACCTTCTTGCCGGCATAGAGCGCCTCCGTAACCTTTGAGGGGCTCTCCTTGATGGCCTCGGACTCCAGTAGAGAGGCATGGATGGTGAACCGCAACAGCTGCAGCTGCTGCAAGACGGTAGCAATGTGCCATGGCTGCAAGAGAATGCAGGTACGCTTGCACGCCCGCAAGAGAGCAGCTAGTTGTGGTACTTAGCAGATACCCTCTCTGTGGGCATGGCTAAGGGAGTGGATCATAGCTGGTGCAGCCGAAGACTTTGCCTTTGTGGCTACTGTGATGTGGAGGCAATAGGAAAGCAGGGAAGGAGGTGATAGCAGTAAGACTGAGCAGTAGAATCAGCAGTTACTGTAGTTGTGGTTGGATTGGCAACGGCAACCATCATTGCTGCTCCTGTTGCGGTTGCGGTGGTGCAAAACCATTATATGCCACCGCACACACTTGGACTGGAGTGTGTGATCTGCTGCATCCGCACTTAGCACCTGGGCATTGCTGGCTGCTCAGTTGTGAGAGAGAACACCCAGACTCAAAAGTTAGTGCCAGAACTGCAGTTGGAAAAGAGTAATGACTGAGTTGACAGCAAGAATGAGGTTTGGTGAGAGACCCCTTCCACACTAACCTAGGCCCTCACCTCTGCGAGGCTTGTTACCCAGTCTACCAACCAATCAGGAAAACACACTGTTTTCTAACATGTGGGATGTTTTTGGTGAGTCCTGCCAGAGGACTTACAGCCCCAAACCTGGGCGTTGTCCGTCTTTCTTGAAAACTGGACCATACCAAAACATGTACGTTGAAAACACAACCGTGCAGTCAGAATAAGCTAGACGAATCACACACAAGAGTTATTTCTGCCTAAGCCTAGGCAGGCAATATGCTACTAGGAGCAGTCATCCATGACTGTCAGTGGCATGAGTGCTGGTGGCTATTATCGATGGAGCTGGACGCGCGCTGCTGCCATGTTGGAGACTCCACACAAGGAGACTAGAGCCAAGTTTCTCAAAACGGTGTGACATCCCCTCCATTTCTCAGCGCCCGCCATCATCAATGTCAAGCAGGTCAGTCTTCTGCACGAGCATGTACACCAGCCGAGAGGTCACAACACAGATGAGTGAGACAGTGCGCATGCAAATCTCAACACTCCCCCATGACCCGTGGGTCCTAGTGTACATACATGTGCGGAGGTCATACATCGATAGTACAAAAGACAAGCCACACTCCCCCATGGTCTCATGGCCCATTAGCCCAATAAGCCACACAAAGAGTGAGGGCATACATGAGGCAGAACACGGTAAGAGAGTTCACAGATACAAGAAAATACACTCACGAAGGTAGACTGACCAAACTTATAGCCCTTTTGAATGATACACGCTTGACGGCCTAGGTCAAGAAGTCAGCCAGCTGTCTCACAGTCCTGATCCACACAATGCAGATGCTTTCCTAATACAACAAAGTACACACATAATGATATTACAAATTGATGTACTTTGTGCGCATCTGATGAATGCAATCGTTTTCTGCAGCGGCGATGGCACTCTCATTGTCACAATGCAGTGTGATGGACGATGCAAGCTGAAAAAACAGAGGACGGAGCCACACACCCTTGCATGCACTAGCGCCCAATGCCATGTACTCCGCCTCTGCACTGTGTGCAATGCACCCCTGCTTGTCACTATGCCACGAGACAGTTGTGTCGCCAACAAGGAAGATCCATCCAGTGTGGCTCTCGCCATCTGTGCTTCTAGTCCAGTCTCTATCTATGTAGCCCTCAGTGACTATAGATGGCTGGTGGCGGAACGTCAATCCATGAGGTAGGGTGGAGACAACGTTTCGCACCACACAAATTGATGCATCTAAGTGCAACTGGTGTGGAGGATGAGAGAACTGAGCTAGTAGGTTCACGGCAAAGGGAATGTCTGGCCATGTGGTGGTGGCAAGAAATATGAGTAACCTAATAACATGAAGAAAAGTAGTCACGTCCTCACTCAGAAGATTTTAGCATCAGAAGCTTAAGGCTTGATCTGGCTGTCTAGGGTTATGGGAGTAGATGCAGTGGGTATGGCGGGCAAGAAATTCGTAAAGCGCTCAGCCAGAGTCTGCACGTAGGCTGCTTGATGTACACGGACAATGCCATGGATATTGTCGAGCTCGATCTCCATGCTCAGAATTACGTGTGCAGGTCCAAGATCTTTCATCTTATATGTGGACTAGCAAATCCTTCTCTCATTTGACAGCAACAAGGTCAGGGGATGCAATGAGCAAATCGTCCACATAGACGAGCACAATGATAAGGGTGGTGCCCACTGGGGTGAAGAAGAGAGCCGGATATGCGGTGCTGTACATCAAGCCACCCTTCAAGAGGGTGCAGCTCATCTCAATGTTATAGCACCTAGGCAACTGTTTGAGTCCATAGAGGGCCTTCTATAGTCTCCAAACACGACCCGTACCATCCTCGAAACCTGGGGGCTGGACTATGTAGAGCTCCTCACCGTTGAGAGCGCTATGCAAGAAGGAATTGATCACATCCATCTAGTGCAGCTCCCAGCCATACTGTGTGAACATGCCGAAGAGCGCGCGACTGGTGGTGAAACGGTCAACCAAAGCAAAAACCTGGTAAAAGTCCACTCTTCGTACCTGTGCAAAGCCTTTGGCGGTTAGCCAGGCTTTGTACTTGTCCAGCGTGCTGTCTGGCTTCCACTTGCGACAAAAAAACCCACTTGGCCCCAATGGCTTTACGGCATAGGGGCAAGTGGACCAGCTTGTACACAACATGCTGATTGATAGTAGCTGATTCTTCCTTGCAAGTAGCATCCCACTAGGCAACATCAGGTGTGGCTCTAGCCTCATGGCGGCTCAATGGATTGGCTGTCTGCGTAGACGGCCTGGCTGTCACCAAACAAGCGGTGCCAAGACCTGCTGGAGCACGCCACAATGAGAAAAAGACAATACGCCGATACTTCTGAGAATTCAAGGCATAACCTTGTGTAGATCTAGGATGAAGGTGTGGTGTGACGACGGCTAGGGCAGTAAGACACAAGGACTTCATCCTTGGATTCCCACTCACAACAGTGTGAGAAGGGGGCGTGGGACGGAAGGTAGCGGCCGGAAGTTACCAAAAGATGGCAGGACACAAGCCTGATGGAGGTAATGGGATGCGTGGATGAAGACGACCACCAGGATAGCATGAGTATGTCGGACCAATACTAGAGGAGTAGATGTGCAGGGGTCGAGGAGGCAAGGACACGACGGGTCACTCTACTGGAGTGACCAAAGCAGGTTAAGTGCCTGACTGGTGGACTGAGGCAGCAACCGGAGTGACTACATCCGTTGACTGGGTGGCGAAGTCTGCGGCTGAGGAAGTGGGCTCAGTCACCTGGTCGGTGCTATCAGCGACCGAGAAGGTGGACTCAGATGCGTGGTCATCACCCTGAGGAACGGACTCAGATGGAGGCTCTGGTATGGTAGGAGTGTTGTGTGCGTGGAGGCGTAGGTGACTCGGTGGGACCAGGGAATCTGGACACTAACAGATAGGGAGCGACATCGTGCACTGGTGCAGAATCTCCCCCACGCGATGGCGGCGACAGGCCTGGAAGGGTCCCAGCACGAGGAAAAGGGAGATCACGTGTAAAAAGCTCCTCAAAGAAAGAAGCGTCACACAACTCGATGATGCAATGCCCGATAGTATCCCAGAACCTCCAAGCCTTAGACTGACAAGACACCCCGAGAAAGGTAAGGTAGGTTGCCATCCCGCTGGTCTTCTAGGGGCCAGACACTGGCGATGCAATCCTAGAGGCACGCAAGACGAAGACCTGCGTTTGGCCCACACCAACACTGGTAGAGAGTGACTAGACGGGACAAGGGACCATGAGAAACTTTGTTCCAAACCCAGATCATGTACGACATGGCCTAATAAAGAAGCCCTCGGATAGGCCGGACTCAAAGTGCATAGTGCGGACTGCATCATTCATAGTGCGGTTCTAGTGCTAAGAGACACCCATCTGCTCCAAGGTGTAGGGAGCAGTCGTCTCATGTCTTACGCCACGACCCCTGTGGAAAGCATCTGCCTCCCCCATGAACGCACCACCTCGGTCAGGACGGAAGCGACAAAGGGGATGACCATACTCGCGCTCTGCGGCTAGGAGCCAATTATGAATCGCAGTCACTGCATCACTCTTGCGCTTGAGACAGAACACCCATAAAAGGTGAGATTCGTTATCATTGAGGGTAAGAACATAACGGCCACGTTTCGCAACAGGCTTGACATGTAAGGGACCCATGAGGTCAGAATGGACTAGCTCAAGCGGATGGGAGGTGCGGGAAATGAAGAAAGGATAAGAATGTGTGTGTCTCCAAGCTGCAGACAAGTGTCCTGAATTGCCTCCTCCCAATCCAAGAGCCGGGAATAAAATGAGGATAGTAGATTGTATTGGGACGCCATGGCCTCCAAGATCTCAAGGTCAAAGTCGACGAGGATCTTTGTGTAGTCGGGAGTTGTGTCGTTCTTGATATTAAGAAGAGCGGCCAGCGGGGGCGGGCCGGCCTTGCCGAGTCGATGGAGAAAATCCTGTGCTCGGCGCCAATAGGTGGTGACGGACTCTGAGTCACCCATCTTGGGTCACTGAAAGTCGTGAGAAGGCGACTGACAACGACCTGGCCAGAAGGAGAGTAGGGACGTGCGAGGGTACTCCAGGCCTCATGGGTGTCAAAGCTGGTGCCGGCAGTAGGATCGCCAATGAAGGGCTTGAGGTCAGTGCGATCACTCTCTGGTGTGGTGTAGACAAGGGCCCTAGCTGCACGGCCTGCGTCAAACAAGTGCTCGGGGATGGAGGAGTCGTACTTCAGGGTGTATTAGGGCCAGAGACCCTCAGCCTGAGCCCACGGGTGAAACAGTAGCTCCCGGGATGGAAACTTTCCAACCTCAAGGTGGGATGGTGGAGTCTCAAAATCCTTTGGCCTATGCTGAGTACTGGCTGCAGTGCCTAGAGACCCAATAACACAAGAGACGGATTGTTGCTGCTGCTGTTGGTGCTGTTGGGCTACCGTATGGGCTGCGGCAGAGACTATGTGCCCAGGCTGGCCATGAAGAGGCGGCTGTACTGCGACTATCTGGGCGGACTGTAAGGTGGGTAGGAGTTTCCATAGGTCGTCAACGTGTTGCTGAAGATCAGCGACTGGGTCAGTCGGTGGCATTGCGCTAGGAGAAGTGGACTGCGTGGTACTAGTGGTATCGAGTCCGGCCATGGTAGCGGGTGGCTGACGCTGCCAACTAGTGCTATTTTTGTTAGTGAATGACAGTAAAAGTTGCCAAAAAAAAAACCAGTGACTACTTTCATGGACGAGTCGTTTGAAGGAGAAGAGAGGCATTTAAAAAAAAAAAACCCTGCCAGTTCTTGGGTATCCCCTTCAAGAATCTACTGATATGCCTAGTTTGTTTTCCTGGTTGGTGTCCTTCAGCCCGTCGGGGCTGCGCGGAAGCCTGCACTGCTTCAGTGCAACTTCCGCGGCACCTGCCACTGCTGCTGCTACCGCTGCTGCTGCTGCTGCTGCTACCGCTAATTCCACCGCTTGATGCTGCAACTGTCGGTGCTGCTGTGTGCTACTGCTGTAATTGCCGCGAGCTGTTGTTGCGGTTGCTGCAGCTTCTGTTGCTGCTACTTCTACTGTTGCTGTAGTTGCTGCTGCCGCAGGTGCAACTACGGCTGCTGGTTCCACGCTGTTGCAGCTGCTGCTGTGCGCTGCTTCAGCTGCCACGCGACTGTTGCTTCTGCTACTACTATTGTGCAATTATTGCTGTTGTCGCAGCTGCTGCACGGCTGCTGCTAATGCTGCTCATGCTACTCCTCCCTCATTGCTGCTGCCATGTGGCAGGAAGCAATCGAGCGGGAGCGGGAGTCTGGTTTCTCTCTCTCTCTCTCTCTCTCTCTCTCTCTCTCTCTCTCTCTTTCTTCACAGATCTCTGGTTTCTAGATCTAACTTAGCTGATTCCACAGCTACTGACGTGGCTATACTCAAGAGAGGTATACANGCGGTGCTGTTGCCATGTGCGTCAGCTCCGCCGTCGGCATTGTGCCTCTTTGCATTGGCTGCGTGACCACCTACGCTACCACCGCCGTGGGATCAATGCCACATAAAAAACATTCCGGCAGCATTTCCCCCGTGTTAGGAGCGTTTTGAAGCCACCACCAGGCGAGGCAAACTCTGTCGGTAAAAATCCAGCAGAGTTTCCCCTTTACTGGCATGTATGGAGGTCCGCCAATGTCGACTGGCACCTGTACGCCACTGCTGCTGCTGAGTCTGTTGCATCCGGTTCGGTGAGAGACCCTTCTCAAACTAACCTAGGCCCTCACCTTTGTGGGGCTTGTTACTCAGCCTACCAATCAATGAAGAAGATGCACTATTTTCTTTCCTGTGGGGTTCTCTAAGCTTTGCCAGAGGACCGACAATCCCAAACCGGGGCGTCATCCGTTTTTGGTGGAAACTGGACCATGCCAAAACATGCATGCTGCAAACACAGTTGTGCAGTCAGAATAAGCTAGAGAAATCACCCACAAGAGTTATGGCTGCCTAGGCCTAGGCAAACAGTATGCTACAAGGAGCAGTCGTCCATGACGGTTGGTGGCATGAGCGCCGGTGGCTGCTGTGGATGGAGCTGGATGCGCACTGCTGCCATGTGGGAGACTCCACACAAGGAGGCAAGATCCATGTCTCTCAAAACAGTGCAATGTCCACTCCATTGCTTTGCGTTGTCCACATCCGCCAAGTCAGTCATCTGCACGCGCATGTACACTAGCTGAGAGGTAATAGCACAGATCAGTGAGACAGTGCACACACAAATTGCAACAAATCCGAATGTTGTGAAACCAGATATCACGACCACTTCTACTGCTGGGCCTGCTTTTGCAGTGTTGCTACATCTACTGTCTTGACTACGGTCTATGCCATGGCCGTTCAAAAGGCTACTGCCGAAGCATAAGTGGTTGTCACTTGAAGAATAACGTGGGAGCCCCGAGGGCTGAGAGCAGCGGTGAGACGCTGCTGAGGGTGTGATTGTTAATTCTCGCTTGTGCATACATCCCTCTGTTATGGCCACGAGTGTGCAGGGCATGCTGACACGGAGAGTGGAGGCAAAACAAAATGAGCGCATGCACCACAAGTGGGCTGGCAATATCCTATGGCTTCACCCACATGCTCGTCTCCCTCTCAGCAGCATGACCCTTGCCTGACATGGCAGCCAGAAAACATGTTTTTGATGACCTAGACCTGTTTCTCTCACTTGTTTGAACCACCCTGTGTTCGATGGCTAAAACACCTAGATTATGATGACATGTGACCTGTTTGTAGGAAAAAGGACCTAGCTGAGGCATAAACTGGAGAACAATGACAGATTAAGTTTCTAGGGCTTGAGAGGCATTCGCCCTTGAGTTTGGAAAGCTCGCCGGCCGCCGGGTGAGTCTCAACCGTAGGAACTCTTGCTCGTCGTTGTGCTAGGTCGAAGTGGTGGAGCCGTGGCTGCCAACCTTTCACCCAAATGTAACTTAGTCGTTCCTTGGTCAAACCTGCTGATTCAAGTTGCATTCGAATCATGCTTTAATCATGCTTTACATCTCATAGTATCAGAGCCATGATCGCAGGCTGAGACAATAAGCATTATGGGGAAAATGAAAGATTGCGTGGCAGCATTCCTAGGGGCTCTGAAGTCCGCGGCAGCTTGCTGCGCTGCTGGAGCAGGCCTCAGCTGCCGAAGTAGCGTGCGAAGGGTTGCCAGGGCCACATAGGGCCTAAGGGCAGCCGGAGATCCACGCGGAGGTGCCTCAAGGGGGTGCGATCCGCCGAGGCACCTCAAGGCACCTGTCCGCGGACGGGAAGGGTGCCCGGGCGACCCCAGCACATAGACGGAGCAAGAGCAGCGTGCAAAGCCCGTAAGACCAAGGAGGGGCTCAGACCTGAGGGTGGGAGCGGGCCACTAGGACGCTCCCCTTGTCAATCTAAGTGAAAGAAAATGAAGAGGACCGGGGACGCACCATGAGTGCTAAGGGATCTGCCCCGGGCAACTCCGCTCCCGGTGGCAGTCAACCAGCCGGCAGCCAAGCCGCTGAAAGCCAACGGGAGAATCAAGCGGCCGGTACGTCCTGAACCGTTACATGGGAGGACCTCACCAAGGTCGTGTCTCAAAAGGACTTGAACCCGCCTCCACTCGTCGCCCGTGAATTTCTAGCGTGGAAGGACATCTTCCTCGCATGGGTGGCAGAGCATGGCCTAGAGGAGATGCACATCTCCCTCCCAACCAACGATGCCGATGAGCGCGTTCTCTTACGCGCCTTCAACACCCTTGTTTGGGCACTTTCCGACAAGCAGGAATATGCGATACATCACCTATGTTTTCGCGGCAAAGGGGAGGATCTAGCGAACCCGTGCAGTGGAGCCCCTCGTCCCCACAAGGCGTGGCAGCACCTCGCCATCCGGCATGAAGAGTGATGTATGGCGTTAGTCATTTCACTCTGTGACAGGTTGCATTAGCTCTATTCCAAACCAGGAGCACCCATAACTGACTACTAGGACGCGACTATGGACATCCGCCGTCAGATCTTAGGACTTGGCACCCCATGCTCTGTACTAGAGTAGCTGGATCCAGTACTCCTCCACTTAGGGGAGGCGTACACATGGTTCCGTTGGAACTTGCGGTGACGACTGCGTGTCACAGACATCAAGAGCACAGATTTGTCGGAGGTTTTCTAGGAGCTACTCCATGCCGATGCATGGGAGGCAGAAGCACCAACGGCGAGTGAGCTTGTGCACCAGGCCACATCAGCAGATCGTCCCAGATCAGGATAAACCAGAGGTCGCAGCGGAGGAGGTGGCAGAGGAGGTGGCGGTAGACAGTCAGGAGGAGGGCGCAGACGTGGACGGAGTGTAAGGGGATGCAACTGCAACTACTGTGGACAAGAAGGGCACTACCGGCAAGCGTGTCTCGAGCTCCTATGCATTATGACTCCCTCCTCTCAGCAGCCGCAGCAGCAGCAGCAGCAGCAGCAGTCTTTTCTGCCATAGCCACGTCCCCAGCCTTGACGGCAGCTCCATCCACCACCTTGGTCAACTTATGCGCCGCAGGGGGGGGGGGGGGGGGGGGGGGGGGGGGGGTGCACCCTCTCCCTTTGGTGCAGCCACCTTTAGCCCATCTCTGTAGCAGCTCCGATCGGCATTTCCAGGGGAGCAGGGGCCTCCACTGGTGTACCAGGGGCCCCATGATGTGCTGNTGTAAGGGGACGCAACTGCAACTACTGTGGACAAGAAGGGCACTACCGGCAAGCGTGTCTCGAGCTCCTATGCATTATGACTCCCTCCTCTCAGTAGCAGCAGCAGCAGCACCAGCAGTCTTTTCTGCCATAGCCACGTCCCCAGCCTCGACAGCAGCTCCATCCACCACCTTATGCGCCGCGGGGGGGAGGGGGGGGGGTGCACCCTCCCTTTGGTGCAACCACCTTTAGCCCATCTCTGTAGCAGCTCCGATCGGCATTTCCAGGGGAGCAGGGGCCTCCACTGGTGTACCAGGGGCCCCATGATGTGCTGCCCAGCTTGACTATCCCAGTTTCTACACCAGCGTGGGAACAACGCGTGTAAGCAGCGATGGCCGAGGCACAGTAGCCCATGATAGCACCACCTGTCGGCTGGACTGCACCCATGGAGCTTCGGCTGCCAGAGCCAATGGCTACTCTGCTGTCGTCAGGTCAGCGGCTCGGTCATACTCACGTCACCACCTTGCACACCCTCCCTATTCATGAATGGTTGTATCATACCACTGCCTCGCACCAAATGTTACCGCATTGCCAGCCTTTCGCTACGCAGTATGTCGTGCATGATGTTGAGGGGGTCAAGACTGGGTTTGGGGAAATTCTGGTTGTGGAGGGTGTGGGAACTGCGACACTTCATGCACCAGGCGGGGTGATATGGCTGACGGGTTCATTTTATGTGCCAAAACTGAAAGTGAATCTGTTGTTTGGGGGCTAGCTCAATCATCAAGCCGGCTTGTCCACATTAATCCAAAAGCAACGCTGCATGCTCTTTGATGTGAGTGGTGCCTTGTTGGCTGATGGGCTGTTGCATGCTACCATGCTTTATCGTCTCACACTCTTTCCTCTCGTCCCTACGCATTCTCACCACGCACAAGCACTTGTCGTGACAGCAACAGATGCAAAGGATACAGAACTACTGCACCACCGTTTGGCGTACATTCACACTGACCTGATTGAGGACATGCTCAAGCACACCACTGCACAAGGTCTTCATCCAGAGGACTGTCCTCATGGACTGAGAACATACACCTGTCTTGACTGTCATGAGGGCAAGTCTCACAGACAAGTCTTCCCCAAGTCCAACACTGAAAGCAAGTCCCCACTAGATCTGGTACATGCTGATTTGTCCGGACCCATGCCTGTCCCCTCTGTCCAGTACAGGTCACAGAAAATCCTCACACTGACAGAAAACTACAGTCGATTCCGTTGGGTATTTCTGCTGAAGACAAAAGCAGATGTCCAACATGCGATCGTTGAGTGGATTCCACTCGTTAAACACCAGACAAATTTTAAACTGCTGAAACTGCGTATGACAGAGGAGACGAATTCACGGGTGTGTTGACTGCTGCACTCAAAGCAAAAGGTATCAAACATCAAACCACTGCACCGTACACACCCAAACAGAATGGAATGGCATAGCAATGGCACCGTACTTTAGCTGACGCTCTGCGTACACTTCTGACAGAGTCCGGTCTGTCCTTTGGCTTTTGGGAAGAAGCAGTTACGTACGTCACTTGGGTATGGAACGTTCCCCAGGGCCCACTGCCAAAGGCTGTGACATCTTGGGAAAGGTGGTTCAAGGAAAAGGCGGACCTCCGTCCTGCCAGGGCATGGGGTGCAATGGCATATGTGTGGTTTGCTCCACCACAACGCAAATAAAAGCTGAGTCCACGTGTTCAGTGGTGTGTGTTTGTAGGGGTCTTGCATGCCTCTAACGCATTGAGGTTTTGTGATCTTATGACTCTTTGTTATCTTGAAAGCTGAGATGCTTCGTTCTTGGAACACATGCCTTACAAGATTTTTTGCGCTCTGCGCCATGCACCCAACATCACAGCACCTGAGCACTACCCACTATGTGAGTGTGTGCCTGTGTTTGATCTGACCAAGGTGACCACAACATCCACACAGACACGACCGACAGGAATTCGGGATGACCCCATCCCCACAGACCTCCTGACACCCACTGATCTGGCCAGCACAGAGTCAAGTGCTCCACACTCACCTCCTAGCTTGTCTCGCCAACAGTCACCTGACAGTCCTGAAAGAGCAATGACACCCCCACCAGAGCCTGTGCGACGTTCCCTTCCAAACCTCCAACAAGTTAACTACAGACAGTTCTATCACACAGTTGGTCCCACAGAGACCACCTCCACACTTGTGGAACCACTAACCCTTTCCGAGGCAAGGGGGCGCAAAGATGCTGCCGAATGGGAAAAGGCTATGGCAGATGAAATCAATGCTCTGTTCAAGCATGAAGTGTTTGAATTGGTCCCCCCTACCGCCTGGCTGAAGGGCTATCGATGTCAAGTGGGTGTTCAAGTTGAAAAGGAGTTAAGCCGGTCTAGTGGAGAAGTACAAAGCACAATTGGAGGCTAAGGGATTTCATCAAATCCCAGGTCAAGACGTCACGAATACCTATGCACCTGTTAGCAAGTATAGCACAATTTGTGCACTCCTAGGTGTCGCTGCCCACGAAGATAGGGAGATCCATCAAATGGATGTGAACAACGCTTTCCTCAACGGTCCCCCTGAGGAAGAACTATACATCACAGAACCAAAAGGATTTGAGTATGGAACAGATTGTGTGTGGCTGCTGCTCAAAGTCCTCTGCGGCTTAGAGCAATCACCTAAGTGTTGGAACAAAGAAATCAGCCACACACTAGAGACTGGTGATTTGACACAAAGTGTGTGTGACCCTTCACTCTTCCTACAGTGGGAGGCACATACACCTGTTGCTGTCTTGGTCTATGTGGATGACCTCCTCATCTTGTCTCCCTCTCTTTCACTCACCACACGAACCAAGACACTGCTCACTCAGCACTACAGCATGACGGACTTCGGTGAAGCACGTGAATTTCTGGGCATGACAGTCACCAGAGACAGAGCTGCACACACACACTCCCTTTGCACCAAGGACGATTCATAGCACATATCACTGCACGCTTCCACCACCTCGTACAGCATTTACCACGCCAACACTCACCCATGATTCCTGACGTCTATGCCCACCTGTTGTATGTACACACAACAGACTACGGACCCGACTGTGACACCACACTGTATAGACAGATCACTGACAGTCTCTCATATCTGGCCTCCACTACACGCCCTGATATTTCATGCACAGTCAATGTGCTGGCCCAATTCAGTCAACAACCATGCAGCACACATCACAAAGCCTTGCTAAAATTGCTGCGTTATGTGCTAGACACTGCAACGACTGGCCTCGTTTGCTCCCGCATCCAGTCCCCTAATGGATGGGTTTTGTGACAGCGATTATGCGCGTGACAAGCGGGCACACAGTCGGGGGGGGGGGGTATGTCTATTGGGTGTGGGGTACGGCTGTTTCATGGCCAAATGCAAAACAACCGTGTGTGTCTAGTAGTGTTGTAGAAGCTGAGTACATGGCACTGGGAGAAGCGGCTCGTGAGGGAATCTGGCTGGCAAGGTTGCTTGAGGAATTGGGAATGCATGTGCCCGCAGTACCGTTGCACAACAACAGTTATGCAGCGCGTCGCATTGCAGCAAATGATGGCGTGTTGCATCCACGCACAAAGCACATCAATGTAGAACACCACTTTGTTCTTGAAGCAGTCGAAGCAGGCGCTGTGCAGGTTTGCCCTATCAAGGGCGTTGATCAGTTGGTCGATTTCCTCACCAAGGCTCTACCCTCTCCCTCACTCCATCACCAACTTCTACAGATTGGTCGCACAACTGCTACACTCATGTCCAAGGGGGCATGTTAATTCTTGCTTGTACATACATCTCTCTGTTGTGGCCATGAGTGTGCAGGGTATGCTGACAAAGAGAGTGGAGGCGACGCACAGTGAGCGCATGAGCCAACAGTGGGCTGGCAACATCGTACGGCTTCACCCACGTGCTCGTCTCCCTCTCAGCAGCATGGCCCTTGCCTGGCCTGGCAGCCAGAAAATGTGTTCTTGATGACCTAGATCTGTTTCTCTCACTTGTTTGAACGACCCTGTGTTCGGTGGCTAGCACACCTAGACTACTGTGACATGTGACCTGTTTGTAGGAAAAAAGACATAGCCGAAGCCTAAACTGGAGAACAATGACAGATAAAGTTTCTAGGGCTCGAGAGGCATTTGCCCTTGAGTCTGGAAATGCGCCGGCAAGCTTCGCGTGCCAGCCGCCGGGTGAGCTCGCTTAATGAGTCTCACCCGTAGGAACTCTAACTCGTCGTTGTGCTAGGTCAAAGTGGTGGAGCCATGGCCCCCCACCTTCACCCAACTGTAACTTGGTCGTTCCTTGGCCAATTCTGCTGATTCAAGTTGCATTCGAATTGTGCTTTACATTTCAGTGGTGGGAGCGACAATCGCCACTGCTGCTGTTGTGGCGACTGGTATCTTAGCTGCGGCGGCTGCTGATACACACTTCAGATGTGCAGGTGGGAGCTGGAAGAGGACTGCGAGAGCACACAAGATTAGCGAGAAGGCGTTGCAAAAATACGATTGCCAATGCTGTAGAGTGCTGCAATGTTAACCAAGAGAGGCACAAACTTGGCATGCACGTGTGTGTAGTTGCAGCTGTGCACAATTCTTCATGAGCCGCAGCCATGTTGGCTTACTCTCATACACAGGTGTGTGTGTAAAGAGTCCAGTGGACAGTGATCATCGCGTGGACAGTGATCATCACAATGACTAGACACCAAAATCGATAGGCCTTCTCATGACAAAAGGGCAGTTGCCTGCATCCGCTAGGCCAAACATGCTGCTGATCTGGCTGTTGTGCTGGGTTGCCTTTGATGGAGCTGAGAAAACACCCCTGCAGTTAGCAAGCAAGGCACATGGCCACGCATTCCATTCGCAGCTCCTTGGTGCAACCAGTGAATGGTCAGTCAACCGTCTGCTCACGTATGGACACGAGCCGAAAGTTCACAAGCTGCCCGTGAGGCAGAGCGTGACAACCAACAGAGGCGACATGTTTCATTGAGTTTCAAACTTCTCTAAATTTTTAAAATTTCCTAAAATTTCACTCGACCTCTTCTGTTCAAAGGGTGAAGAAAGGATATCCTCCACCACGTGCTTAAATACTTATCCGGGAGATTAACTGTTGTTGTTGTTGTCCTTACTGTGACCTCTCGGCTCACGTCCATTGCCTTGCAGATCCCTGAGGAGGCAGAGAGTATGGGAGACTGGGGGAGCAGACGGGAGTCCGGCAGCTGGCGAGCAGCCTCAGGATACACTCACGTTGACGCTGCTCCACTCTTGGAGAGCTCACATTTGTCCTCAAGACAATACACTGTCGTGCTTGTTTGTCTGTGAACTGCAATGCCGTGGTGACCTACTTTAGTCTTGCTTGTGAGTTCGTGTTAGTTTAGACAGACACAGAATGTGTCAAAACTCAGTTTGCGGGCATGTTGTGATGTGGGGCAGGTTCGCCCATGACATTTTGTTTAGCGAGTGCCAGCGAGCTCTCTCTCGCCGGCCAACGGGTGGACTCAAGTAGCGAGTTCCACCCTGTAGGACAAACACTTGACCCCCTCCATGTTTCTAACATGCTCTCCCTCCACACTCGTCCGTTTTGGATGAGGTCAGTTGCATTCTGACCACAGTGTGGTGCTCCACAGAGTAGTGTAAGGGAAGAGGGATTCCTGTTTTGGTATCAGAGTGCACGAGCCAAAGCTCATCGCGTCCCGCATGAGAGACGCGGGAAAAGATCCTGGGAGGGCAGATCTGTAGTTGCGCGGATCAGCAGCGGCAGCAGCAGTGGCAACATCAGTCGCGAAGCAGCAGCGGCAGCAGCAGCAGCGTGCAGCGGCGTGAGGCAGCAGCAAGCAGTGGCAGCCGCGAGCAGAGGCCACATTGGCTCGGCTGCGGTGGCCAAACCGCAGCACCACTGCCCACGGCCGCGCGGAGCAGCGGCAGTAGCGACAGCAGCGTGCAGCAGAGTGCAGCAGCAGCAGTTAGCGGCTGCAACCGCCATCAGAGGCAGCAGCGACGGCCGCTCAGCCGCAGCCGCAGCAGCGCGTGGCAGCCACACTGGCACAACCGCAGCACCGCCTGCAGCTGCGCGGTGCAGCAACTGCAGCAGTGTGAGCGTGCAGCAGGGTGCGGCAGAAGCATCAGCAGCAGCAGTAGCAGCACCAGCAGTCACTGCAACGCTGGCCGCAACAGCAGCCCTTGGGTCCTCTCTGGTCTACCCTTCCCCCTTCTGGCTGGGTTCCCCTCTCTCCCTTGGTTGGGCGGTGGTGGTTCAGGTACACAAGACTACCTCGCGGCCTCTCCCTAATTTCCCACGCCCACTGGGGCGGGGGAAACGCTGCCGAAATTTTTCGGCAGCGTCAGGGGGGGGGGTCCATCGGCGATTTTCTGGCTAAAACAGGCCATATCACATTTCCCACACCCACTGGGGCAGGGGAAACGCTGCCAAAATTATTCGGCAGCGTAGGGGAGACCATCACACAATCCACGCCCGCTCGGGCAGGGTGAACGCAGACGATTTTCATTTCGGCAGTGTCCACCACTCAACGGCAGTGTTTGCACCTGTGCTGTACACCTGCACTATCCCAACACCATGCCCAAGGATGCCCCTACCGGAGTCGGCAGTGCCGGCTCCACTTTGGACGCGGGCATTGCCGCCTCCAGTGTGAGTGGCGGCACACCGGGTGCAACGCGGGACGAGTCCCCGTCTAGCCCCGGCTCGTTGGCGCGCGGCCTGCGAGAACTGCGTGAGCAACAGGCCCAGCAGGCTGAACAGACAACCAATCAAATGGCCGATTTAATCAAGCTGTTTCGGGATGTAGTCAAGCCGCAGCAGCAGCAGCAGCAGCAGCAGCAGCAGCAGCAGCAGCAGCAGCAACAGCAGGAGTAGCAGCAGCAGCAGCAGCAGGAGCAGCAGCAGCAGCTGCTGCAACAGCAGGAGCGACAGCAGAAGCTGCTCCGTGATGCCCTGCGCAAGGGCAAGATGATAGTCGAGAGTGCGGTTGCAGCCGACGTCGATGCAGCGTTAGGAGCGTTCGATGCCGGTCCGTCCGACGACCTTCCACAGTCGGACGAAGACGCCAATGATGAGGAAGGCATGTTACACCTACGCCTCGCACAGTTAGGAAAACAGCGTCGAACCCGCTCGACACGCGAAGCAGTACCGATCGGCGAAGCAGGCCCAAGCAACCAGTCGAAGGTTACCACAGACCCAGCATCCTTAGAAGAGCAATTACTTTGCATGAGTCTAGGGTTGAGGGAGGACCCCCAGTCGCCGTCTCCAGAACAAGCTGTCCCTACAGCTCTGCCGACAACAAAGCCACCCAAGTGGTTTGAGGCCGAACCCCCGACTTACCGACAAGAGGATAGCTACATTACTTGGGAGCCACGGTTCCGTATGTGGGGAGTTTAGTGAGGGGGTGTATTCGTACTACACCATCCAGTACCAGGTCACAGACCCCCAGCAAACGGCTACCGCTGCCCGCGCAGCGTACGGCCTCTTGAAGGCCGTCCCCGAGGAGTACACTCTCGACTTCGAACCTTTCCTGGGAGATCCCCGGACCGGTGCTGGAGCTGACCCATGCGGCGCCTGGGAGCTGGCGATTACTCTCTTCGAGTGCGCGACCATGGCAACGACATCACAGCAGCTGTCGGACTTCAACTCCCTGCGCCAGGGTGGACACGAGACACCAGACGACTACTGGCGGCGCGTGATGCGACTTTACAGGGCCTTAGGGAAGCATGGGCCGGGCCAACTCATGGCTTTCAACACCATCAGGATCGGCATCGGGCGTGAGTACGCCAAGGCTTTCGACAACTTCCGCCTGAGCAGCCTTCAGGAAATGGCCGATAGGGGTTTGCTCCTATCATGGGCGACGCAACACTTCTTACACGTGGCAGGAGTTGGAGCAGCAAATGACGCCCGCCATGGTGCGTCCGCCGCAGCCGTCACGGCTGTTCATGCTTTGCACGCCCTCTCCCCTTCCTTCCCCCCGTCGTTACAGCCAACGACAACCACCACAACAACAAGTGGTTCAACTGCAGCAGTCCAAGGGAAGAAGGCACGAAACAACAGGAGGAGTGCCAAGGAGGGCAAGGAACAGGCTACTTCAAAGCCGGCTAGGGAGCGTCAGTGGGAGTGTTACAACTGTAGTGGAGAGCACCGCAACACGGAGTACAAGCTCCCCAAGAACTGGACGAAGATTGTGCAAGGTCTGCAACGGGCATTCGAGCAGCGTGAGCGCGCCTCTGCACACACCACAGCAGCGACTGACACGCAGTCCTCGTCGTCAGCTGATGCAGCCGTAGCCAACACCAGCGACCTGCCACCTCTGGAGCAGCAGCTTGCGACCCAGGCCCGCGATATCGCCGAGATCCGTCAACTTCTCTGGCTCACCACTCAGGGAGGTGCGAGTGCATTGACTGAGTCGAGGGGTCCCACAGTCAGGTCTGTCGAGTCCGTGACGTGCAGTCGGGATGGTGGCGGTGGGACACGGTGCGCTGTTGAGTCTGTGGAGTCATCCGTCGCCCGTAATGATGCTGGTCTGTCCCCCGTCCTCGTCGCAGTGTGCTCAGGTCACGACGATCTGTCGTGGCTTGATGAGTCGCAGACACGTGTCGTCAGTGCGGCTCAGCAGTCGTCTGCTGAGCCACCCCTGTCCACTATCTGCACTGTTGGCAGTTGTTCAGTCACGTCGACCGAGCGTGTGACGGATGCCACTTGGATCCTAGATTCGGGTGCCACCCACCACATGACATGTCGCCGCTGTGATTTTGTGGTGCTTGGTCCTGTCGGCTCTGTGAAGTCTGTGCGTACGACTACTGGGCATGAGGTTCCTATTCAGGGTGAAGGTGTGGTACAATTCCATGGACCATCTGGACCGCTCTACATTTGAAACGCGCTGTACGTGCCTGGTCTAGAACTCAGCTTGTTGTCTGGGCGTGCCTGCACACGAATGGGTCTCAGTGTCACATTCACAGGTGAGGATGCCACTGTCTCTGTTTGTGCTACTACGGAAGTGGTACTCCGTGGCAGGGCAGTAGGGGACTTGTATCACGTCTCTGGCTACCCCATGTCCACCAACATCACTGCACCGTCCACTGCACGAGTGTTTGTCACAGGCACGCTATTGCCTGAGCATCAGCGTCTACTGCATAGACGCTTGTGTCATGTCCGCTTAGATGCCGTAGATCGTCTCGTTCGCACCCAACCTGCGCTCGGTCTTGACGCAGCGTCCTTTGAGGTACCACCCAAGACCGATTGCCTGCAATGTGCTCAAGGCAAAATGCACCACGCCACATACCCTCTTTCCGACTCCCGGGCTCTCATGCCCCTAGAGTTGGTTCACTCTGATCTCCTAGGACCCCTCCCCGTCAAGTTCCAGGATGACAGAGGGCGATACGTCCTGACAATCACGGACGACCTCACTCGCATGCGGTGGGTCTTCAGTCTGCGTCTCAAAAGCGATGCAGCGTTAGCTGTTCGCACGTGGCTTGTTATGGCTGAGCGTCATTCCGGCCATACCCTCCAGAACTTGCGCTCTGATCGAGGTGGTGAGTTCATGGGAGATCTGGACCGCTACTTCGCCTCAGTGGGAGTGTTTCGTAACCTCTCCGCCCCAGCCACGCCACAGCAAAATGGCGTGTCAGAGCGCTAGAACCACACCATGGAGGATGCAGTTCGCTCCATGCGGGTAGACAGTGGCATGCGTGAAGCATTTGCCTTCGAGGGTATGGCCTACATGACATGGGTTTGGAACAGGATCCCTCACGGCCCCCTCCCGAACACACACACCCCATACCAACTGTGGTACGGACGTCGTGCCGACCTACGGCTCGCCCGTGTGTGGGGGTCTCTTGCCTGCGTCTGGTTTACACCAGAACAGCAAGGGTCCAAGCTTTCCCCTAGAGGTCGCGTCTGCGCGTTCCTAGACGTGGCCTCACGCTCTAAGGCCTGGCGGTTCTGGGACCCCAGTCGTCGGCGCATTGTCGAGTCTCGGGACACCCTGTTTTTCTAGCGTCTCTCCTTCCGAGACCTGGCCGCTGGTGGCACCCCACAGGTGCATTCCCCTGGGTGTGGGACGATCCCGCGCGCAGGGGGGGATGAGGTGACAACTGTTGACACTGCCCCAGTCACACTTGGCGCTACTGGTCCTTCCCAACCACCAGCGTGCATGCCCACGTTGTCTCTGTTGCCTACATTGACTGCGCCGCCTGTCCTGCCTACATCCACCGTTCCTCCCGCTTCCCCTCCGATGCAAGAGCCTGCATTACCAGTTGCTACACCAACGCTGCCCGTGTCCCCAGCACCTGTGTCACCAGCAGAGTCACCGGTGTCGTCTACACCCCTTGTGCCGTCCCCGTCTTCCGTCTTCCCAGTCGACGGACCGGCTTCACCTAACACGTCACCAGTCTTGTCTGTGTCAGATGAGTGTCCTCCGTCTGTCCCAGCTGCACTATCACCAGAGCCATACCGACGAGGTGAGGGTGGATGTCTCCGCCCTCATCCTACTCGCAGTGTGTGCAGTGGAGACCCCGGCATAAGGGCCTTGGGCCTCAGCGCACAGGGGCTCAGTGAAGTGCATCCTGGCTGCAACACAAGCCTCGCTCTCCTTGCTCACGAGTGCCGACTTGCTGCAGACTCCGCAGAGTCCACTGTCACCGTCGGCCCCTCGTCTCGGGCCTATGCCTTGGCCACGCGCAGTGGAGGTACTGCGGCTCCTGACCCTAGTGTGATGGGAGTGACGCCAGACCCCAGCACACTCCGCCAGGCTTTGGCCGGGCCAGATGCGGCACAATGGCGTACAGCATGCGAGGCTGAGCTGTCGGCTATCAATGAGCATGGGGTCTATGAGCTTGTCGACCTGCCACCCGGACGGAAGGCCGTTCAAGCCAAGTGGGTCTTGCGGAAAAATCTCAAGCTAGACAACACAGTTGATCGCTACAAAGCAAGACTGATTGCGAAAGGATTCTCTCAGGTGGAAGGGATTGACTTCACTGAAACCTTCGCACCAGTTGGACGCACGACCACAGCTCTGGGTCTGCTGTCCCAGGTGGCTCAGCACGACTGGGAACTCCACCAAATGGACGTGGACAACGCGTTCCTACATGGTAAGCTGGAAGAAGAGATCTACATGGTCTAGCCCCCAGGGTTCGAGGATGGCACCGGCCGCGTGTACCGGCTACGGAAAGCGTTGTACAGCTTGAAACAGTCACCTCGCTGTTGGAACAAGGAGATCACCGGCACGCTCCTACAAGCGGGCTATGTCTAGAGCGCGGCGGACCCATCACTTTTTCTCTCTCAGACCACTGCTCCATTTTCTGCCATCCTGGTCTACGTTGACGATCTTCTGATTGCCTCGCCTGACCTGAAGGTTGTCGGAGCAGCCAAGGGCGTGCTACAATCGACATACAAGATGAAAGACCTGGGAGAGGCCACAGTGTTCCTGGGCATGCAGATTGTCCGTGATCGTGCTCGACGGACGCTCCTGATCCATTAGGAGGGATACACCCTCTCTCTGGGGGAGCGCTTTGTTGAGATGCTCAGCGGCGTGCGTACGGCGTCAACCCCGATCACCCCGGACGGACAAGACGCCCTGAAGGTCGATGATCCAGCAAAGCTTGGGGAGTCGGTCGATGTGACCTTGTACTTGCGGGTCATTGGATCGCTCATGTACCTGGCTACGATGACACGTCCGGACATCGCCTTCACAGTTAACCTGCTTGCACAATTCTCACAGGCGCCGCGCAGACGGGTGCTTGAGGCCGCAGTCTGGTGCGTGCGGTACGTCGTTTCCACTGCCCGCTTAGGACTTCACTATTGAGGGCTGGCATCCGTGGTCCTCGATGGATACACGAACAGTGACTGGGCATGGAGTCCTGACGGCTAGAGTCACACCGGATACATCTTCCTCACTGGAGGAACTGCCATCTCTTGGCGCAGTGGCAAGCAGGGTTGCATCACTCGCAGCACTACAGAAGCAGAGTACGTGGCAATAGGAGCTGGTGCAACCGAGAGTGTGTGATTGGTGCGTCTGTTGCGTGAGCTGCGTCAGTCCATGCCTCCCACTGTGCTTCGGTGTGACAACGAGAGTGCAAAGGCCGTCACAAAGAACTCTGGCGTGTTCCATGCACGCACGAAGCACATTAACGTCGAGCATCACTACATCCGAGATCTTGTGGATCGAGGTGAGATTCAAGTCATGTGGGTCGGCACCGACTCACAGCGCGCTGATTTTCTCACAAAGGCCGTTAGCCGCACGAAGTTTCTAGCGGCCGCACGTTTTGTGGGGTTGCATCCTGCCTATCCTGTGGACTGACCTCTGCCCTCGAGCTGCATTCGTTGCTGTTTGTAATCGTTGTTGTTGTGGTGTTGCTTGCATCAGTGATGCTTTGTGTGCCAATCTGTTCGCCGTGTGGTCATGGGGGTGTTGTGATGTTGTCAGTCATACACAGTTGTCCAGTTGGTTGTGACCACTCGGCCGTGTCCATGCTCGTGCAGATCCTTGAGGCGGACCCAGCTGGAGACAGAGTTCCCTGAGGTGATGCTCCACCCGCTGGAGGCAGCCTGGCAGCCTACCCAGTGTACCAGAGGGCTCCCACAGCCCACGGACTACGTTTGGAGGTCTTCAGGATTTTCTCGGTGGACAGCCCTGCCAGGCTGATTTACATGTTTGTTTTCTTACACTCTCTGGCTGTTCCCGGACGTAGGCGTGTGACCAGTCGTTGTGTCTGTCTTTTCGTCGTGCATCCGTAGGATCAGACGGCGCTCCGTTTGGATGCTTGTGCGCAGAATTATGGCCAAAACAGTGGTTTTGGGCCGGTTCAGGTTTGACAGGCACCGCCGTGTGCGCCACCCGCCGTGAGCCACGGCGGCTATTTATGCTGTGAACCTGTCATTTGTTATCCCTCTCTGCATTTACTTTAGTTGAAGCTTGAGATACAAGTGCACGTGTCTCTCCCTACCCTTGCTGTCCCTTGTATGACCTGTGTGTCAACCAACCAGACCTGTGTCAGGCTAGCAAGCAGAAAGGCTAGGAAGCTTCCTGGAATCTTCTCATGGTATCAGAGCAGGCGAGCCAGTGCTCGTCGTGTTGCGCAGCAGAGACGCAGCAGCTGCAGCAGCAGTGAGCAGTTGCAGTGGCAGTAGCCCACAGCAGCAGCAGTAGGTCCTCGTTGGACCCATCACCACCCTGAGTCGCTTGAAGCGACAAGAGCACTCAGCGACGCATATGCCATCATCCTGATGCGTCAGAAATCACAACGGCAGGTTCGTGCTGCAGCTGCAGCGTGCCACAACGGCTTGAGGCCGTTGGAGCCCTTGCGCGCAGCAGCAGCCGGTCCGAGGCCGCCTGTGTGGCGACTTGGAGCCGCAAACCGGGCGAGCAACAACACCATCAGCGAGCAACAGCAGCAGCGGCGGCCGTGGCCACTCAGGCACCAGAGGCACCAGTACCTTTTGTAGGTGCTGACTCCAGCCGTGCAGCTTCCTGGAAGCCGCACGGACGTGGAGGAGCCGCAGACGCAAATCGCGTCAGCCGCCATCCTCTCTTCACCCGCCTGTGCCGGACTCAAATAGCCACCAAAAGTTGCGCGCTATGGCTCGTTGGAAAGTTTAGATCTCAATCTTTCCATCGCGCCCTTCCTCGCCTCATTTGGAGCTCTGTAGCCTCCAGCATTCACCGTTCCGCATCACTGATTTGAATTTTTCATTCTTTCGGCCTGAGCACAAAATCAGGTCGTTTTGGCCTTTTTCCCCAGTTTTTAAAGACGAAAATTTCACCGTTGTCTTCAGCATCCTCAGACGCCTCTGTGGTCCGAATTTCGCTTCATTTGGACAACCTTCAATTTTTAGTGGTGAAAATTTAAATTTTTGAATTTTCAGCACTTTGCCGTTTTTTGGTCAGAAGGTCGACTTTTGCCAACGTCCTAAATCGGCGAGAAACGCTGACGGTTCTGCGTTCGGACAACTTCTGCACCGCCTCAGCATGGAGCCAAGCAGCTCCAAGGGCAAGGAGCTGGAGGACACCGTCACGAGCGGGGGCCGCAGCCCACGCTCAAAGGCGATTGACTTCCTGCTGGTGGAGCAGTTGTCACTCCGCCAACGCCAGGATGAGCAGTCAGCTATGCTGCGACAGATCCGCGATGTCTTGGTCTCTCTGTCTGGGACACCGGGACATCAGCCCAGGAGAGAGAGAGAGGCAACCCCATCGGCCCAGGAGTCTGCTGGCCCCACTGCCGCCCCTGCGCAGAGACGAGAGTCCATGGTCAAGGAATGGGATCAGGCGCCACCTCCCACTGGGGAGGACACGCTTCGCCGGCTGATGGAGCAGATGAGGAGCCTGCGCATTGAGACACCGGCGCCCAGTCCGAGGGGACAGCAGCAGCAGCAGCAGCAGCAACAATAGATCGACCCGCGTCAGGTCTCGGGTGCCGCTGGAGGAGCAGCGTTGATGCCTTTCATGCCCTTCCCACGCCCGCTCCTAGCACCACCAGAGGTCCAGCTCCCCACGGAACGACGACCCAAGGACTTTGAGACTTCCCCGCCTCGCTACGACAGCAAGGCGGGGTTTGACTGTTGGGAGGTGTTGTTTCAGGCATCGGCAGACTCAGAGGGAGTCTGGCCTTACTACCATAGCCAGGTTCAGACGGCTGATCCGCTCCAGTTCCAGACGGCAGCACGTGCCATGCGTGGACTGGTGTACGCAGTTCCACAGGAGACAGTGGTCGACTTCCGCCCCTTCCTGGGCGCGCCTGGGATAGGAGCAGGCGCAGACCCGCACCGCGGCTGGGAGCTGACGCTGACCCTTTTTGCAGCAGAGACTCACGCGACCCGGTCAGCGCGCCTTCCCGAGTTCCACTCCCTTCATCACGGATCCTCGGAGTCAGCAGCTGATTCTTGGCACCGGGCAATGCGCCTGTACACTCGTCTAGACATCGGAGGCGGCTCTCAGCTCTGGGCGCTGGACACCATCATGCTGGGAGTGCGCCCCGAGCTCACTGACACCTTCTCCCGCCTCGACCAGGACGTCCTCGCGTCCATGTCCGACACCCTGCAGCTGTTGCCTTGGGCGCAGCGGTACTTCATCCAGGTCGCGACAGCTGACGAGGCAGCCCGCGCGCATCGGCAGGGCGCCATGGCCGCAGCAGCACTGGGATCGACGTCCTCTACGCCTTCCACACCGTCGTCCACCTTCACCCCCACCAGCTCCACCTCTGCCTCTCCCGCTTCCTCCCCTGCTACTCCGACAGCCACTG
>SZWC01014480.1:11404-53595 GCA_023375785.1 Penium margaritaceum
GGGTCTATGGGGGGAGGGATCAGTGGCAGCACTGAAGCCGGAAACGTCGAGCGGACTGAGAGCTCTCGCTGTTCCGTGGCCCCTGCCTGCTGCTGCCGCCGCAGCAGCCGTTGCTTCTACAGCAGCAGCTGCGGCAGATGCTAACTGCTCCGAAGCTCCCGGCCCAAGACCCAGTTTGACGCTGTCCATTTTCTCCAACATGTTGGACGTCGCCTTGTTTCTGCCCAGGGGTTTCGTTTCGAAGACTTGGACCCGCACAACGCGCTCGCTGGAGTATTCAGGTCTGCTACTCTCGCCGAGCGCACGGTTCGTGATCACACTGGAAAACCATTTTCACGCTGTTCAGACAAAATCGTTTGCAGTCCACCATTGCTTTCACAGCTTTGCGTCCTTGCGGGCAAGCGAAGCGCTCTGGCGAAGGGACACATGAGCTTCGTGTTGGCTTGCGGGAAGCATCGCACTCCACATAGCTTCGTCAGGACAGCGTCAGTGCGTAGAGTTGTCTCTCGCCACCATCACAGACACCACAGGATATGAGCCCAAGTCCATTGGCCTCTTTCACAGAAACAACCCAAACAACTCGTTCCAACTCCGCGCCGCGTTGAAAGGCCCACCAAGATTCGACGGACGATCAGGATGCAATGGCACGCTGAGTCCCTTGACAAAGGCAACCAGCTGAAATCATCTTGGCGGGATCGCGCGGGAAATACATTTATCACGCTTTCTGACAGTTTTCAGGCAGTGTTGACCCATTGTCCATCGTTGGCGTTGGTGGAACAGGGTTGGCACAGCTGTCTAGTTGCTTGCTACACCTCCTAGAGTCTGGCAACTCACTGCAACTAATCACCATGAAATGAAAATTTGATCAAATTTGCTTTCCTCTACAAATGCTGATGAGGCCAATTTGTACTTTTAAGCCAACGTCGACGCGAGCAAGCGCCTCCCCTAATGTTACACCGAGCGGACCGTAAGTGGTTTTGATAGATGAGGTGCGTAGCAAAAGACAATTGAACAGAATAGAAGAAATGGATAGTTTGTATTAAGTAGTAAGTATACTTTGATGACGAGTGTCCACCATGACGAGCATATATAGACAATGACAAAAATCACAATGAGGCAAAAGTTGGGTCCTCCCCATTCGGGTCAAGCGACGCGTGCGGGGAAACGTTGTGAGTGGTCAATTGAAACAAATATCCCGAAAATTCATGGGGCATTGAGAACATTGAAGTAAGGTTTCAAAACATTCCAACCCCGTCGACCTAACACTATCGAAACATCGATACAGCTCACAAAACTTTTGTCAACCAAATAAGAGCTTATAATAATAATAAGTGGTCGAACATGTCACAACCTCTCCAAAAAAAGACCGGAGGTCAAACCAAAATCAAAATGCCCTCGGCCGAATGGCGTAAAAATCCTAGGGTCAGGGCAAGATGGACCATGAATGTGAGAACATGAATGTCCACTCGAAGTTTAAGGACTCGTGTACGTCAGGGACATAGCACTTTCCCCCTTTTATCCGTAATGTCAACGCATAAGCATGCATAAACCCGTGACAACGCTACTAGTCGTCGATCGGGTGATCAACATCTCAGAGGTTGTCGTATGGCTCCCTGTTGTTATGCGCGGCATCAGACCTATGCCACTTCACCAAATATTTTGTCATTTTTTCATGGTGTTCATGTCCAAGGATATCTTCAATCATATACTCTATGTATCCTTCTAGTTGAATGAGATGTTTAGGTGCGATGTTGTTGTTTGCAAAGCTCTCACTAGGGTCACAATAGTGATTGAGCTTGCATATGTGGAAGACACATTGGATCGCCATGCTCTCAGGTAAGCAAAGGCGAGCGGCGACGGTAGTTTACATTTGCTTGATTTTAAACAGCCCAAACCACTAGGATTTGAGCTTCATGTAATCATGTCCTAGGAGTTTGATATTCACTAGTGAAGCACAAAGTCGGCGCCACATGGATCAAGTGTGGGTCCGTGGCTTATGAGCAGTTGGACGAGATGGCTTGATGGTCAAAGACACTCAAGCATCGCGATCTTGACCTAGACGGTCAAGGATTCCATCCTATCTTCTAGATTGGTATCAAGGCTTCGGAGTTCGAGTCCAGCATGCGGATGCCAAGTGCGTCTCACTCCTGGACGGGGGGATTATAGCGCAGCTAGTGCCACGTGGATCGAGCATGAGTCCCTGGCCCGTGGGTGGATGGACAAGATGACTTGAGGATAAGAGACCCTCGAACACCTCGATTTGGGCCTAGTCGGTCAAGGCTTATGTCCAGTACGCTACTGTCGGGCGGAGTAGGTAGCAATCGTCAACATTGAACACGTCATTGGTACAATGTTGGTACACCACTAGATTCATGCCTACGTGTATCTTTGAAAAGGTTTCTCGTGTTTCCTCGTACATGCTCATAAAATCCTGTCGGTGAAATTCGATCACAGGAATGTTGCTCTGCCTTTGTGGTCATGTCAGTGTAGCCAGACGTTCGCTGTAAACCACTTAAAATGGAAGGATGATACCCATAGTGATGGAAACAGTCGAGCTGTGTGCGAGCTTGGTAGTTGGAAGTTTGACTGCCCAATCAGTGTCGTGCGGTACGCATATGTGCGGAGAAGCTGTTCAAGCATCTCATTGGTCTGCTTAGCCTGCCCATTAGTTTGAGGATGGAATGACGTTGCGGTTGGATGTGACTACCTGAACGTGTCATCAATTCATGCCAAACATGGCTTGTGAAATGACCAGCTTGCTCCCTAATGATGGAACGTGGCAGAACGTACGATATTACGATCTACATTTAGAAACAGTCAAACTATTCCTTTGGTGGTAGTTGTCGTGATGAAATGTGGCATTTTGAAAATCTATCCACTACCACAAGGAAGGCGTCATAACTCTTAAGAGTGGCAGGCAACCCTTTCACAAAGTGCATTCTCGTCATAACCCACAGCTCCACTGACACAAGGACATGTGGCAATAGTCTCAGTGGTCTCATGGGACGAGATTTTACCACAGACATGGATCGCGCGATTTTTAGAAGGATGTCACATTGGCCCTCGTCTTTTTCCACCATTAATACTTTGCCAACGTTTTTAGCATCTTATGCTCGCGGAAGTGACCATATGGACCCGTGTCGATGCATTCTTCTAATAATATCATTCGAAAGTTCTCGTTTCGTGGCACAACAACGTGGCAAGTGACTCGTTGTCGCCAATAGGACTTCTCGAAAAAGATTTGCTTTTGTCATACCCCCCGAACTCCTTGAAACCTTTTTGAATAGCTTTACGAGATAATTTTTTCATTTGATGAATAACAGATTGACCTCATTCATTAGATCTAATCTCCGACTCAAAATATTCGTTGGATACACCTTTTAAGATCGATACTCGACGTCATTATCCAAATTGGACTCCATCCATGATACTTGTCAGGTGATTAGATTTGTCTCATTCTTAGGTATTTTAGTGTATGATGGGCAGTGCTGATAATGCATCGCGAGGAATTCAACTAGCACCATTGCATTTCAAATGCATGTACAACTGCAAGGATTTCTTACTCGTGCAAGATGTAGTTGAGCTCTAGCCCGCTTAGTTTTTGCGACAAGTAGATGTCATTTTCTACCATTAATGTCGAGCAACACCTCCACAACAAAATATCAAACACCAGATAGGCCTGAAGGTGGACAGGAGACCAAGGGTGAAGGGGACCTATAGATGAGCAACCACGAGCTGTGAATCCATATAAACTAAGTGAACTAGACTTTTGATCCATCTGCATCTCGTTTGGTGATCGATGTTCTGTTGTGAGTCGCTCGACTAGATGTAGATGTCGCTTTCTACCATTAATGGTGACAGACCGTTCTCTTGCTCCAATCCACTTGTCGATCGTGTCAAAGCAGAAACCTTCCTTAATAATGATTTTTTGGTCACTCAGTGGGCAAGTTCCCAAGACTATAACGCCATGTACATTTCCACTTTGTAGTTTGAGAGGTTCACAAAGTTGACAAATCTATAACAATAGTTTTGCCTTCAAACATCCTTCAATAGGTTTGCAAACACAACTTCTAAACCACGTTGATGCATACAAAACTTTACAAAGCTCCTCCATCCAATAATGCCAATACTGTTGTGCGACATATATAATCCATCAGTTGCATTCATAGCAGTATCACCGATTGGTCTTCCTCGTAATCCTCGTCGAACTTTGCAATCTCAGGTATCCTTGCTTGCAACAATGTGAGCCACTCAGATGGGCGATCAGTTGGAACTATATGTTTTGACCAAATAGGAGCCTCGCCACCTAATCATGATATTTTATATTTCTGGACTCCCCGTTTTTTTGTGACTCCCCCTCTTTTTTCTATTGATATTATTTCTGAAATTCACACGAAATATGCTCTGGCTTCCCACACGTCCATCATAGCCATTGATCGCATTCATCAATAGCATCCACATCCATCGGCAACAAGGTTTCTATTAATTCTGACCTCCCTTCGCCACACTCAAATTGTTGGCCTTAGCTTTACCAGCTACTGGATTCCTGTATTTGAGCATTGTAATCAACACTGTCAAGGAAATTAGCTACTACGATTATTCATGACATGTCATCCTAGATACAAAAAATGGCAATTGTTCACCAAATGTACCACTTAAGGCGGTTATTCTAAGAGAAACAAAGCTCGTTTGGAGGCGAGGTCACTGCTATTGACCTCGCCTCCATCCATGATGATGGATGTGTGGCAGTGCCACACCGACCGGTCCAAGGAGCCACGTGGCTCGAGCGGGGTCACCTGGGACTGTGGGCGGTGAGACAAGATGACTTGAGGGTCAAAGACCCTCAAGCACCGCGATTTTGGCCTAGTCGGCCAAGGATTCCATCCATTCCGTTACAGATAATTTCACAAAGCCGTTGTGTGTACTCTGCCATGTTAGACTATTGACGTTGGCATTAAAGCCTTTACCATGTGTTGTACTTCTTGTTTATTTTCCCAAAGATTTTAGCACGTGTATAGTCGTTCAAATTCTCCGGTGGCATGAGGAAGTCGTGTTACATTGGATTTATCTACTTGAGAGGTAGAATGCATGTGGTCAATGATGTGAGAATAGTCCCATGAGCCGTAAATCCAGCTCCGTTGATCTCTTGCAAGCATTCAATGGCCTTAAGATCAGACCACCAACTTGAATCTGTGCCATACAAAAGCGAGGTTGCGAGGTCAGTCTTCTTTCTATCATTGTTGACCTGAACAGCGGTTAAGTACACCTCCAAACTCGTTGGTCATATTCTGATCATCGGCACTTTTGAGTTTACAAGATCAAATGGCTCAGGGATCCCTAGAGGAATCTGGAGTTCACTCGAGAGGTGGATATTTCTCTTGGTGAGCACTTTTCACGGGCACGGAAACTCTAAAGCTCCTCTATCGCCACGTTGACTTGTTTGAGCGGATGTGGGTTAAGGATCTTGAGTCATGAAAACTTCTTGTAGAAATCTTGCCTCGATGCACCCTTGGCGGCGGGTGCCTCCCATCGGGCCAAGTGGCGTCCCGACAAGCAACGGCGGGGGCGGTTGGATCGCCGAGCCCGAGGGGTCCATTGCCGGGTTGGCCGGCAGGATGGTCGCTCGGTTCTTCTGTGCTATGCCATACTCCGCAAAAGTTGTCGTTGCCGCCTGGTTCATCTTAATAGTGATATTGATCACACTCTACTAATCCTCCACCACTAGAGTCTTTGTCGGTTACTTCTGCTCATAGCAGGATGTTCTAGATCTATTCATAGAAGTCATCTCAAAGAACGCAAACTTCTGAACATCGGAGGTGCATCGTACACCAATGCAAGGTCTTTGCCACTTACAGAAAACTTCCCAAAAACTTTGGGGGCATTGACAACAGAAAGGCCTGGTTTTAGAGAAGTCTAGCTATGTCATGAAGTAAACCAAACATTATCAAAACATTGATAAAGTTTGCGACACTTCTGTTGACCACTAGAGAAAGTGGAATATCTCAGAACCTTATAGAACAGAGCACCAGAGGTTAGGGAAAGTGGTCAAAATGCCTTCGGTCAAACGGCATAAAATTATTGAGGCTCTCGCGCGATGGACCATTAATGTAAGAACAGAAATGTCCACTCGCATGTACTTGAGGGACGTAACAACAAAAAAACTTCATTGCCTTTTTTCCTGCTGTATCCCACCCGCTCTTTGTGCTTTTAGACATTTGTGTAGCATCAAAGGGCGTCTTTTGAGAGCACATAACAAGGGAGGATTCTGGAGAAAAAACCAGTGGCCTTTTCACTCATTACAAGTGATGCTTTTAAACGCCTTTTGAACTACCTCTCTTGGCAACACAAAGTGCACCTGACGTTTTCCTTCTGTGCTCGGACACATTCTCCAAGCATTACAAACCATAAATTCAGAGGCCCATTAGACCTAGTTCTTGATTGCATGTCCCCTAGTTTGACATCCTTTGGTGTTAAGGGCGTCATTATTCCCAGACTGTGAGACCGAAGGGAAGGCGTGCAAGAGAAACATTTGCTTGCAAATGGGAATTCCTTTGCAATCCGGTTGGGAGTTATTTTGAGTTGAAGATAATCCTGCCATGATTTTTTCGGCCACCAAAAAAAATATTGCGACCACTAGCTCTACGGCAACGTGTGTGCAGAATTTTTCTATCAGCCCAAAAATATGCGTTTGGTTTGTGGCATACTCCCGCTGCTATGGTTGCAAATTGCAAGACTTTAGTTGCATGTTATAGACTTTTGCGCCACATGAAGTAAAATGTATGTTACATTTATGACTATATTAGTTGTCTGGTTGGATGACTGCAGTTGTATTACCTTGAGCTGTGACAGGTTATCAAACATTTGAACGTTCAAAGTGACTCCTTTGACAATGGATATTGGCTAGTGCCACCTCAATTACCCGGATCCGACACCATTGGACGAACAATGGTATCAAATGGCCGTTGCCATTGAATGCGACTAGGTGCAGATTGAGGAGTCGTATCCTACTGTACGAAAGAGTCCATAGGGAACTCTGTGATAGCATTTACGAAAAGTACAGATCCTTGTTATCTTTGTTGTATAGGAATCAAGAAAGAATGCACCCGAGCCTTGGTCCCTGACATTGCTCTAACTGCCATGTGGTTTCTCTGTGTTCTCTGAGGGCAACAGTGATTGTAGACACTTCCATGGCATGATGTGTGCAATTTCAAGCCAATGTTACATCCCTTGCTGGCACTCTTGGGGCCCGGTTAAGACTCGCCAGAATCTAGCACAGCAGCCAAGGCACAAGCAGCAAAGTCAAGTCTATGGGAAAACCTAGCATGACGAGGCGCTTATGCGTTGATGTGGGTAATGCAAAAAGAAATAAATCTACCACCAATGGAAATTCTGCTATAGAGAAAGCGGCTTGCATCTTCATTAACCAACAAATTTGTACCTTCTACTACAACAGGATAGAGCTACCACAATGCTAATTTTTTTATGAAAAAATGCTACCGCATAATTTTGTGGCATGAATATAGAAAATATTCTACATTTTCATTTTTTCCCAAAGAAATGGACAAGTGAAAAGATGTCCCCTGTTAATTATTAATGTAGAATTTCGTTTTCTTAGTTGTCCAACTCTTACACAAATGATGTTATCCACTCCGCGATGATACCTGGGTGACCAGTGTGAGCTAACGTGACAAGGTTCAAATGATGTCATCATGGTTCAAGCATGCTTCCGTACATACTATGTATTGGGCATAGACTGTAGAAATTCAAGAATAGAGGTCCCATTTCTGTACAACTTGTGCATCGGCAAACTCTGCTGCACAGCTTGTAGCATAGCCATTTTGCCTGCAATTCTTGTCATGCCAGAGTCTAACGAGTCTCATTTTGGCCCTTGAAGAATGGTACGCTTCAAACCACCTCCTGAGTAATCAGAAATCCCTTGGTGAAGGAGTTTGTGATTTTGAGACCACAATAAGTGATGCTGGAACGGTGATGCTTCATGCCATGCGGCATTGAATGCTTCTTTTTTAGAAAGCAAAGAGATATATAATACAAAAAATCCAAATCTTGAACCCATATCTAAGCCAAAGGAATAGAAAGAGCATATTATTTTGTGGCAAGGAAAAATGGGTCTTATTGTTCTAGAACAGTGGCAAATGGGAATTGTAGTTTGGAAGTGTTGGTGCACGCGTCCAAGTACCGACTACTAATCTAATGGCAACTGGCAAATGGCCTGTCTGCACATGCACTCCTACAAGATAGTGAAGCAACATGGTTATAACACATAACGGATGGTGAGTAGAGGCATAAGCATAATCAAGCATGCCATGTAGTCTCTTCATTTGGCCGTCATTGCTTCTTCCATGTGTGCAGCCTGAGGCTTGTGCCAATAGACTAGCCAGTAGCAGTATGTTGTTCTGACATGGATCATATTGGTTGAATTCTTACATTGTGGCTTTCATGCCCACACACACTTTAAAATGATATAAAGTACTTTTCCATGCTTGTGTGGTTGTATCTGTGTCTGGTTAGATATCAACTTCTGACCCTGGTAGGGTCATGCTCCCGGAATTGTCCGGTAGCATCCTATGCTGGTTTTGATCTTAGAGATCTGGCCTGACCTTACAGGTGGCATCGAGCTCACTTACGCGGGTCATGGGTGAGGCTTGCTTCACTGGCCTTAATTTCCACCAAATTTCCACTTCTCTGTACTCCTCTCCATGGTTAGTGCAAGCTATTAAAATCCGTTACGTCTCTTGCCTCCTCTCTCCCTCACCCTCCTCCTCACACTATTCTTTGCTACCTACTTCTATTAGAGCACTGAGGGGAGAACTTCCACCATTATGCACCCACATGCCCTCATGTTGTGGAGATCGAGGCTTGGGACCGATTACTTTGGTAAAATCTTGGCACCAAAGATATTCCATTACACACTGCCTCTTCCACCACAATTGTTTACTTAGTCAGTCCACTTGCGATGTTAGCTGGCGCTAGTGTGCATAGGAAATTTACACCCATGAGCTCTCGTCACGCCTACCTCATTATCCATCACAGCCACGCTATCGGCCAAAACGTTTGTGCTACAACATTGATGGTGGTTGTAGAAATAAGGTTGCGCATGCACCTTTGACCCCATCATTGTCAACTGAGAAAAAACACTTCATTGCTCACGCTCTTAGGAGCACATGTGCACCCTCCCACACTCACTGATAGCTGTACATTGTCTGTCGCACACATATGCACCCTCACGCAAGGTTCACCGGCTTTGACATGGGCTACCTATCGCACCCATTGTTGGGTATCCTTGTCCACCCCCGTGCCTAGGCCTTATCCCAGTTTTAGTAACCACAATTTCATACAATTGTAGTCGGTATTGGCTTTTTGCCGACTGTAGCAACCGTGGTCAGGCGCAACAGTAGCACAAAGTTGTGATAGTTACAAATAGTTGCAACATCAGAGCTCACCTCGTCAGCTATGACAGCTAAAAATAGTTACGGCATCAGCATCCTCCTCAGTAGCCACGAGCATCTGCACCTACCGCAGCAATCACAAGTGTGCTCACTAGTAGTGGCCATCCCACTGGTTGCCAGCAGCCCCAATAACTAAGCTACATCCATCATAGGAAGCCGCACTTTTGAAGTGGCTGCAGAAGGCCTGTGTTTTATTTACCAATCGTGGGCATTGATTTGCAATGCTACACATATCCTAACTGCAATGTCAATAGCTAATATTGCTAACTTGGTGTCTCCCACCGAGTACAATATGGTCACAACTTGGATGCAACTAGGGGGCAACTAGCACATCCCTAGGGTGTGAAGAGGGTGCAACTACGGTGTAACTAGGGTGTAACCAGGAAAAAACAAGGGCCAAACTTAGGTGTAACTTGGGCGGAACTGGGTTGTAACTATGGTGTAACTCAGGCACAACTAGGGTGCAAGTAGGGTCAAAATAGGTCATAAGTAGGACAGAACTAATGAGCAACTAAGTCACGACCAGGAAGCAGCTAGGGTGAAACCAGAGCACAACTACGGGGCAACTATGGTGCGACCATGGTGTAACCAGGGCACTACCAGGGTGCAACAAGGGCACAATTAGGGCGCAACTAGGATGCAACTACGGCACAACTAGGGCGCAAATTTTTGCAACTAGGACGCAATCAATGAGCAACTAGGGAACAACTAAGGTACAACTAGGATACAACTAGGACAAAACACGGGTGCAAACAGGGTGCAACTGGGACGTAACTAGGGCACAACTAGGTGAAAACAAGGGCACAAGTAGGGTTCAACTAGGGAAAAGCTGGGGCATAACTACAACTCAACTAGGTCCCAACTAGGGCACAACTGGGATGTGATGCCAACATTACTTGGTTCCAAGTGGTGCGCGAGTAGGGAACAACTTGTGCGCAAGCAGAGAACTGGGATACCCTACTCAACTTGATATTCGATTTTTTCAAGTTTACAATTTTGGGCAACCTGATTTTTGTTGCCGGTTTTTGGCAAAAGAATTTTTTGGGTTATACCTTGAAATTCGTTCAACAAATAAGTCGTAACTTTAAATTCGACTATGGAGCTGTTCGACTCCAGCCAGGGTCGCTCGACGGGCGCCTCAAAGAGTCTGCGGGATCCGGATCGCTGACCGGCCACTGACTGGGCGTGTCAGTCTGACACATCCAGTCAGCATCCCTATTCACACTGTCGTTGCCGTTCAAAACCTGGCACGACAGGGCGGACTTTGTGAAGCGAAAGGTCATGCTAGCGTTGATGTGAGCATGAATTACCGTTATTTTCCCTCTTCTCATAACGTATACGAAAGGCTGCCAATTTTATTTTCATTCGATCCCGGTTTTCGTCAGAAAGTCAAAGCCTAGTCAATTAAGTAGGTTATACTTTAGAAATTTGGTGAAAAACAAATTCGTTGACAGAAATGGCGTTAAATATTTTATATAATCAAATATCAAGTTGAGTAGGGTATAACTTGTCCATGACTAGGGCATAAGTAGGTTACAACTTTGGTGTAACTAGGGCAGAACTAGGGAGCAATTAGGGTGCAAATAGGATGCAACTAACGCACAACAAGGCTGTAGCTAGGGTCCATCATTGTCGTAACTTGGACGCAACCAAAGCGTAAATAGGGCGCAAAGGAGGGCTCAATGAGGCCGCAACTTCGATTCAACTAAGGTACTACTAGGACGAAAGTAGGGTGCAACAAGGTGTTATGTTGCGTGTATGCCCCTGGTCCAATCAGCGGGAGATTTAGACTGGGTATGCACTGCGCTTGTAGCGCAAGTCCCCCAGCGACACGAAGAGAGGCTGAGAGAGACAAGGCATGCACTGCTCATCCTTGTGGAGTAAGTCCCCTTGGTCTACTCTTGGTAGTTTACCTGGTGCATGCTCCTTAGGACAACTTCCTACAGCCTAGTGGGTGAAGGCGCCGTCTCGCAAGCGAGCGTCCGGGGTCGAATCCCGCCAGGACTAAATTTTCTTTGTGACTAAAAAGGGCCAAGGAAGCTTCCTAGAAGCCTCTAAGGTCCAAGGTGGATCAAGCGCCACTTGGCGGTCACAGAGGGTGCCATGTCATCAAAGCTGATGACACTGTCTAGGGTGGCCTTGGGGGGAGGCCCCTCCAAGGAGCCACTGGGAGCACTGACCAGAGACTATATAAGGCCTGTCATTTGCATGTGATCATATCANATCATCTCTTACTCTTGAGACTTGGGAGAAAACTAATCCCTTGTTGGCCACCAAGAAAGAGGGTAAAGAACAAGTGCAAGTGCACACTTTGGTGTGTAGCATTGCCAGTTGGGTGAGAGTTTGGAACACTCTCCGGCCACGGTTGGGACAAGCTAAGTGAACCTTTCAGTGTGGAAACACCACTCCGTGGGTGATCTCTACCTTGGTTGAAATACCAAGGGCGGTCTGCGGTTTGCCTGTCGGCGCCGTTTACTCTAGAGCGTGGCCAAGTGCGGAGTGACAAAGGGTTATGGGCCCACACTGATCGGGAAAATTGGTTCTTTGTACCACCGCTCAGTTCACATGGCAGGTACCTCCGCAGCAGACAAGAAACCACTGCTCCATCTGCTTCATCGTTGGTCCACTTGGATCAAGGTACGCATTGTGAGAGACCGGACACGGGTTGGACCCATGGTCCACTTTTGGCTCTCCACGGACAAGGAACGAGGATACGCTCTGCCATTGTTGGTATGACCCTCGAGTCCTAAGCGGGTTACGCTCTGCCCTTGTGGGTACGACCCCGTGTCTGTGGGAGCACTTCCTCCACAATAGCTAGGAGACCATCGGCTGGAGGGGTATGCAATGGAATTCACCTTGAAAATCTGTAGCAGTCATCAGCCTCATCAGCCTACATTGGCCTCAACGAAGCAGAACAGCAGAGACTAAGTGAGCATCCTTGACCACACCGCAATCATGCCGGGGGGTCAAGAGATCGTTCCAGACACCACACGGCCCGCCGAGTTGGGTGCGGCCAACGCCATCGCATGCTTTGATGGCAAAGCCTTCGGCACGTGGAAATAATAGTTTGAGGTGGTGATGCGCGTGCGCGGGTACCTCAACATGCTGAAAGGGACAGAGGTAGCACCGGAGGATGGGTGAAGCGCGGAATACACAGGGTGGCAAGAGCGGAATGACATCGCTCTCGCACTCCTCGTCACGTCCATAAGCCCCTCCCTAATCTCCCACATCGAGGGGTGCACGACGACAGCTGAGGCTTACACCAAGCTGACGAACGTGTACCAGTTAACTTCCCTCGCCAATCGACTTTTCATCCTGCAGCGCCTCATCGGGCTGCGGGTGGGCGAGGGGGAGTCCATCTCGGACTTCCTCCAGTAGTTCGAAGGACTGCTTCAAGAAGCCCGCGCCATGTCCTGGCAGCTCGACCAACAGATGCAGGCCATGATTCTCCACATGGCCTTGCCGCCAAGCTAGAGCCCCATGATCACCACCTTGGGTGGTTGGGAGGAGTCGAAGTTCACGTACCCTCGTGTCTCCGAGTTTATCAGGAATGAGGCCATGCGGCGCAACAACGGCGTCATCAACAACGCCGCGTACGCGAGTGGCTCGGGAGGCACCTCCTCTCATGGCAACAGCAGAGGCAGTGGCGGTGGGAAGAGAAACAAGAAGAAGGGCAAGTGCCACAATTGTGGCAAGGCGGAGCATTGGGCGCGGGAGTGTCGCGCACCAAAGAAGGAAGGAGGTGGTGGTGGGAGCAGCAACGTGAGTAAGAAGGTGGAATCGACGTCCACGAGCATGATGGCCGAGAGCAAGGCCCCTCCCAAGGGCTCTGCGCCGCTGCGGCCGGGAGCCTTCGGGCTCGACAGTGGTACGGACTACCACACCTCTCGCGAGGCATGTGGCTTCTCGTCCCTTACACCGTCCACGGCCAAGTTCCGGTGTGCCAACGGCGGCATCGAGTACGCGGCTGGTGAGGGAGAGAAGGTCGTGCACACAGGGCTCAACGTAGCCGACAAGGAGTTGCGGTTGCAGAACGTCGTCTACATGCCAACTTTCGCCGCGAACCTCCTCTCCGTCTCGTGGATTACGGATCACGCGATGACGGTGGTGTTCACACAGAAGGAAACCGTCATCCTCAAGAACGAGGACGTGACGATTACCTACGCTGCGTCAGACCTCGTCGCCAGGGTGCCACGAACGAATGAGCTCTACGTTCTACAGACGAAGAGCGCGGAAGGGCATGCTGGGACGGCAGGGACAGTAGTGGAAGCTGCACCATCGCCGAACGCCAAGACACCATCCATGCCGCCTGTTGTGGCGGCTAAAGATGCGGGAGCAGCAACTACGAAGCTGTGGCACAGACGCCTTGGGCACGTGGCCGACAGCACCCTGCAGGTCATGCAGGAGCAGAAGCTTGTACGCGGGCTGGAGGGGTGTGAGCTGAAGGGTGGATGCAACGCTGGGTGTGAGGCTTGCCTGCAAGGGAAGACAAAGCGGAAATGCTTCTCCAAAAACGGTCGCAGAGCAGAGGGCATACTCGACCTTGTCCACAGTGACGTGTGTGGCCCCATGCGCACCACGTCCAACGGCGGCTCCAAGTACCTCCTCACCTTAATCGATGATTACTCTCGGAAGGTGTGGGTGTACTTCCTCAAAACAAAGGGAGAGGTGCTCGAGCGCCTGCAAGAGTTTGTCGCCATGGTGGAGCGACAAACCGGACGGAAGGTCAAGGCCCTGCGGAGCGACAACGGCGGAGAGTACGAGGGGTGCAAGCCGTGGCTTCGGGCACACGGCATTTTCCACCAACCTACTACCCCCTACACACCGCAGAGCAACGGCGTGGCCGAGCGCATGAACCAGACCATTCTGGCCATGACGCGAACCATGCTGTTTGACTCAAAGCTCCCTCCTCGCTTCTGGGCGGAAGCAGCGCGCACTGCATGCTACCTCATCAACCTCATGCCTGCTGCAGCACTGCGCAGCAAGGGGACAGAAAAGGAGCACAGTGTAGAACGCATGATTTTGCAGGAGGCGTGGTCGGGAAAGAAGCCGGATGCCTCTCACCTAAAGGCATTCGGCTGCACGGCTTGGGCCAAAGTCCAGGACGGGCAAGGAGCGGGGAATTTGGATGCACGTGCGCGCAAGTGCGTGATGATCGGCTACGAGGCCGCGCACAAGGCGTACAGGCTGTGGGACCAGGCAGCAGGGAGAGTCATCACCTCCAGAGATGTGACCTTCCAGGAAGAGTCACACGACAAGGGAGAACTGCTGGACCCAGAGAACTCTCCAAAACAGGGAGAGTGGATCGTGCTGCTGGAGGCGGGTGACACACCCCCGCCTAACTGGCGTGGGACGCCAGTGGCCGTAGACAGCGAGGCTGCCAATTCAGGGAGAGCGTCCGCTCAGGCTGAAGCGGAGTTGACATCCGACACCGCGTCGGAGACATCTGAGGCCTCCTCGGAGGCCAGTGGCTCTTCCCTTCCAGCGACCCCTCCTGGGGAAGCACAGCAGCAGCAGCAGCAGCACGAGCAGCCAGCACCAGCACCACTGCGGCGTAGTGAGCGCCAAGCAAAGCCTGCGAAGCAGTACGACGGAAGGAAGGCCGAGTGGACTGGCCTGAGCTGGTCGTGCCTTGCGTAGGGAGAGTCGGCTACCATTGCCGAGGCTCTCTCGCGGCCGGATGCCGCTAAGTGGAAGGAGGCGATGGAGAGCGAGCTCGCCTCCATCGAGGAGAATGGAACGTGGAAGCTGGTGGACAGACCACCAAACGCACACGTGGTGGGCGTGAAGTGGGTCTTACGCGTCAAACGCAAGCAAGACAACAGCATCGACAAGTACAAGGCAAGGATCGTCGCGAAGGGGTTCTCGCAGAGAGTAGGGTCTGAGTACGATGAGACCTACTCTCCTGTCGCGTCCTTCCCCTCCATCCGCACCTTGCTGGCTGTGCCTGCAGCGCGCAACATGGAAATCCACCAGATGGACGTCAAGACCGCCTTCCTCTACGGGAAGCTTGACAAGGTGATACTAATGGAGGTGCCCGAGGGTGTCAAGGAAAAACCCGGGCAGGTGTGTCGCCTCATCAAGGCGCTCTACGGGCTGAAACAGGCCCCAAGGATCTGGTACAAGGAGATGGACAGCTTCATGGCTGGCCTTGGCTTCTCGCACTTCCACAACGACCCCAGTGTGTATGTGCGTGCGGATGACCAGGGGCTGTTGCTGGTAGCGCTGTACGTGGATGACCTGATTCTGGCCTCCACCTCCATGAAGGCCCTCGAGGCCCTCAAGGAGAAGCTGCATGGGCGGTTTCAGATGAAGGACATGGGCGAGCTGGAGTACTACTTGGGCATCGCCATACATCGCAACCGAGCTGCAGGTGCCATCGAGCTCAACCAGACGAAGTACATCTCAGAGGTGCTTTGGCGCTATGGCATGGAAGACGCCAAACCCCTCAGTACTCCTCTCCCCACGAAGTGCAATCTCACCTCCGCCCACTCCCCCAGCACGGAAGCCGAGCGCCGCGAAATACAGGATGTGTCATGCCAGTCTGCGGTGGGTAGCATCATGTATGCCCTGGTTGGCACGCGGCCGGACATCTCCTTTGCTGTGGGGCTAGTCAGTCGGTTCGTGGCCAACCCTGGGCCACTCCACTGGCAGGCCGTGAAGCGCATTTTGCGCTATCTCAACAAGACACGGCACATGGGGCTGGAGTACGGTGGCCTTCAAGGAACAGACCCTTTGCGCCTCAAGTGCTACACCGACGCAGATTTTGGAGGCAACGTGGATGATAGGAAGTCCACCTCGAGCTTTGTGTGCCTTGTGAACGGCGGCGCTGTGTCGTGGGCCAGCCGCAAGCAGGACTGTGTCTCCATCTCAACCGCAGAAGCTGAGTACGTGGCGCTATCTGAGGTGTGCAAGGAGACGCAGTGGCTACGCAGCTTGCTCGCTGAGATGCACGCACCACAGAAGCAGGCCACGGTCTTCCACGTCGACAACCAGAGCGCGATGGACATCGCGTTCAAGGACACCCTCTCCAGGCGGACCAAACACATCGACATCCGCTATCACTACACGCGCGACCTCGTCGCCAAGGGAGTAGTGGATCTGCAGTACATCGCGACCAAGCAGATGCTCGCGGACTTCCTAACAAAGCCGCTGGACAGTGACCCGCACATGGCAGGGGCACGAGGCATCGGGATGGTGAGCGCAGCAGACGAGGGCTGAACGGACGGCCTACTTCACAGGTGGCCGACATCGCTGGGCCCATGGCCGTAGCAGGAATCTAGCCGCAGATGGACGCAGGTGCAAGGGAGAGTTTGTTATGTTCCGTGTCTGCCCCTTCTCCAATCAGCGGAAGATTTAGACTGGGTATGCACTGCGCTTGTAGTGCAAGTCCCCCAGTGACACGAAGAGAGGCTGAGAGAGACAAGGCATGCACTGCTTATCCTTGTGGAGTAAGTCCCCTTAGTCTACTCTTGGTAGTCTACCTGGTGCATGCTCCTTAGGACAACTTCCTACAGCCTAGTGGGTGAAGGCGCCGTCTCGCAAGCGAGGGTCCGGGGTTAAATCCCGCCAGAACCAAATTTTCTTTGTGACTAAAAAGGGCCAAGGAAGCTTCCTAAAAGCCTCTAAGGTCCAAGGTGGATCAAGCGCCACTTGGCAGTCATAGAGGGTGCCATGTCATCAAAGCTGATGACACTGTCTAGGGTGCCCTTGGGGGGAGGCCCCTCCAAGGAGCCACTGGGAGCACTGACCAGAGACTATATAAGGCCTGTCATTGGCATGTGATCATATCATCATCTCTTACTCTTGGGAGACTTGGGAGAAAACTAATCCCTTGTTGGCCACCAAGAAAGAGGGTAAAGAACAAGTGCAAGTGCACACTTTGGTGTGTAGCATTGCCAGTTGGGTGAGAGTTTGGAACACTCTCCGGCCACGGTTGGGACAAGCTAAGTGAACCTTTCAGTGTGGAAACACCACTCCGTGGGTGATCTCTACCTTGGTTGAAATACCAAGGGCGGTCGGCGGTTTGCCTGTCGGCGCCGTTTACTCTAGACCGTGGCCAAGTGCGGAGTAACACAAGGGTGCTACTAGGGTGCAAGTAGGCACAACTAGAATGAAACAAGGGTGAAACTATGACACACCTGGGATGCAACTAGGATGAAAATAGGATGTTGCGAAGGTGCAACTGGCATATTGCCTCTTGCATTTGCCCAAAATAATTATGAAGTTGTGCATGTTCAGTGCAACTATTAATCTCTAGTTCTAGAGGCACTTGATGAATCCAATCTGAGATTGGGTTCGCCTATTCAATCCGTAAAAAACTGAACTGCCGGCGGAAAATGTGAAGTTCAATGATGAGTGGCAAACTTGCCAGCATAATCGGTGCCAAAAGCGGGGACGTCTACATTTGCATGGGAATATTTGAGGGTGGGAGGTGAAACATCTCTTTCGCCTTTAACTGCAGCTATTTAACAAGTCAGTGACTTATTGAATGCCCAAATTAGTACAAACTGGTCAAGATTTCATTTACTTATATGATCGCATGAATTGGCTTTAAAAATTTGGCGAATGTAAGAGTATGTATGGCATGTCAAAACTAGGGTGCAACTAAATCCAAAATAGGACATAGCTAGGACGCATTAAGGGCGTAACTAGGATATAACTAGGCAAAACAAGGACATAACTCATACAAATCAATGGCACAACTAGGACGAAACTACAGAAAAATGAGGGTGTAACACGACTAGGACATGAATAGGGCACAAACTAGGTACAACCAAAACGTAACTGGGAAACAACTTGGGCACAAGTACGGTACTACTATGGTGCAAGGAGGGTGCAACAAGGGTACAACGTGGTGTCAAGAAGACTCAACTGGGATAAAACAAGGTAGAAACTAGGGAATGAGTAAGATGTAACCAGTATGAAACTAGTGCGGAACTAGGATACAATGAGGGCACAAATATGGCGTAACAATGGTGCGACTATGGCCCAACTAGATTTCAACTAGGGCATGCCTTGGAATAAATTATGCCATAAAGATTTCGCAACTTGGGTGCAGCTAGGTGCAATTGGGATAGCTACGGAGTAGCTATGGAGAAACTAGGCCATGATTACGGCGCAACTTTGGCTCAACTTGGGCACAACTAGGATGCACCTAGGACTCAACTCGGATGCAACTAGATTGTAACAAGCATGCAGTTATGACACAACTAAGGCAAACGTAGGGAGTAACTTGGGCACAAATACGGTGCAAATAGGGCATAACTTGGACACAAGTAAGCAGCAATTGAGTTGCAAAATTTCTCCCCACTAGGATGCAACAAGGGCACAAGTACGCGCACCTAGGAGCGACAAGGACGCAACTAGGATGCAACTAGAGTGCAACTAGGGTACAACTAGGATAGAAGAAGGGCAGAACTATGACACAACCAGGGTACAAATAGGATGCATGTAGGAAGCAACAGGGATGTAACTTTGGTATAACTGGTGAAAAACTAGGGTGCAACAAGGGTGCAACTAGGACATAACATGGTCCCAAATGGGGCCCGAGCAGGGTGTAATTTGGGCGTAGCCAGAGCGCAACTAAGGCACAACTAGGCCACAATGAGGATGCCATTAGGAATACTCTCTTGCAGAACTAGGGCACAACCAGAGTGCAAACAAAGCACAACTAGAGTGCAGCTAGGACACATCTAGGGAACAACTAGAGCACAACTAGTGTATAATTGGGATGCAACTAGGATCTAACTTAGGTGAAACTTGGGTGCAACCAGGGCAAAACTAGTCTATGACAAAGGTGCAACCAGGGCGCAACTAGGGTGCAACTAGGGCACAAATAGCGTGCCTATAGGGTACATCTAGGCCACAACTTGGGTGTAGATAGGACACAACCTGGGTGCAACCAAACAGAAACCACAATGTAATTAGGGCAGAAATAGTGTGCAATTAGGGAATAACTAGGGCGGAGGTGGGATGCAACTAGGAAGCACCTAGGGCGCAACCAGGACACAACTAGAGCACAACTAAAATACAACTGAGGTATAACTAGGATACAAGTTTTCCCAACTAGAGCCTATCAAGAACACAACTAGGTTGCTACTAGCGCGCCGATATGGCACTACTAGGGTGAAACTAGTGTGTAACTTGGACGCTAGTAGGTCCCGAAAATGGCAAAACTAGGGTACAACTAACCTGCAACTAGGGCGCGACTACATCACGACTAGGACACACTAGCAGCGCAACCACGTTCTAGCCAAGGCACAGCCAGGGCACAGCTAGGGCGAAAATAGGGTGGAACAAACGTGCAACTAGGGGACAACTAGGTTACAACTAGTGTGCAGCTAGGGCGCAACTACGGTTTAACTGTGGCGTTGCTAGTACGTAGCTAAGAAATACCTAGGGAGGAATAGGGCACATTAAGAAACAACCAGGGTGCAGCTGTGGTGCAACTAGGGAGAAACCAGGACGCAACTAGGGTGTAGCTTGAGTCCAACTAGAGCACAACTAGGCCGCAACTACGATGCAATAGGGCACAACTGGTGCACAAGTAGGGTACAACTAGGGATCAACTAGGAAATATTTTTGGTGTAACTTGCACGCAGCTAGTATACATTTAGGATGCAGATAGGCCATAACTTGGGCATTATTTGGACACAACAAGGAAACAACTGGGGGGCATCTTGGATGCATCATGGTGCAACTAGGACACAATTGGGATGCAATTGAGCGCAACTAGGGGAAAATCAGGGCGCAACCAGGACGAAACAAGGGTGCAAGATAGGTGAAACTTTCGGAAACCAGTGATGGTGCAATTAGTGTGTAACTGGAACACAACTATGGTCTCACTAGGGTGCAACTAGGACTCAACATGGATGCAACAGGGCGCAACAAGGACGCAAGTTGGACGCAACTAGGATCAAGGAGGGAGCAAGTAGAGAACAACAATTTTGTATCTTGGTCCCAGATAGGGTTTAACAGGGGCACAACTAGGGCGCAACTAGACAGACACTAGATCACAACATGGACACAACAGGGAGCAACTCATGCCCAACTAGAGGCTAACAGGGCACAACAAGGACGCAGCTAAAGCGCAACTAGGATACAACGAGGATGCAAAAAAGGCATAACTAGGGCACAACTATGGCGTAACAAGGTGTAACTGAGATACAACTAGGGTGTAACTAAGATGCAACTAGGGCATAATGAGCGTACAATCAGGAAGCAACCTGGGTGTAACTAGGGTGTAGCTAGTACACAAGTATGGATCAACAAGGACAGAACTAGGGAGAAATTAGGACACAAAGAGGACACAACTAGGTCGTAACTAGGGTACAACTAGGAACACAACTAGAACGCAACTCGAGCGCACTTAGGACACAATACTTGAACAATTAGGGCTGAAGAAGGGCGCATCATAGGTGCAACAGGGGCACAAGCTGGGTGCTACTAGGGTACAACTAATGTGCAATTAAGGGATAATGAGGATGTAACTAAGACGTCACAAGGGTACAACTAGGAAGCAAAGAGGGAAAAATGTTGGCACAATGTATGTGCAGCTGGGATGCACATAGGGCAACTAGAGTGTAACTAGATCGCAACGAGGGCTGAAATATGGCATAACTAGGGCGCCACTAGGGCGCCACTAGGGCGCAACTAGGGCGTAACTATGGTGTAACTATGGCGTAGGTAGAGTGTAACAAGGATACAACAATGGCACAATAAGCTGCTACTAGGAGGGAACTAGGTTGTGACTAGGTTGTAACTAGAGCGAGTCTGGGGTGCAACTAGGGCACAACTAGGGAGAAACTAAGGTGTAACTAGGGTGCAACAACGGCGCAACTCAGGTTTTCTTGGGGAAAAACTAGGACATGACTAGGGCATAGCTAAGGTACAACTAAGTGTCAATATGGCCCATCTAGGGTACAACTATGGCACATCAAGGACACAACTATGAAAACAAGTACACAACTATGGTGCAAGTATGGCTCGACTAGGGCTTAACTAGAGGGAGAAGAGGGCGTAACTAGGGGATAACTAAGGCACAGTAAGGTTGTAATTACAACGCATCTAGGGCCTATATGGTCGCAACCAAGATGTAACTTGGGCGTAAATGGAGTGCAATTGAGGCACAACAGGGGTGCAACTGGGGCGCGATTGAGGCGCAACTAGGATGCAACTAGGCATAACTAGGGTGCAATAAAGAAATAAGAGGAGCATAAAAAAGGCACTATGGATACAACAAGGGTGCAACTAGGACGCAACTAGGACAAAAGTAAGGTGAAGTGGGGCACAATGATGGTGTAACTAGGACATAACTAGGGCATGAACAGGGAATAATTAGGGTGTAAGTAGGGCGTAACCATGGCACAACTAGTGGATAACTAGGTTGAAACCAGGGCTCAACTAGGGCAAGACTATGGTACAACTAGGACCTGTCTATGACACAACTAGGGCACAATCTGGAGACAACATTGGTGTAACTAAGGTGCATGTTCGGTATAGTTGGGGTACGAGTAGTGTACAGCTTGGGTGCAAGCAGAGAGAAACTAGGGAAAGCTAGGACGCAACTAGGGCACAACTTGGGTGAAAGTAGGGTGCAACTCAGATGCAACCAAGGTGAAACTAAAGCACAACTAGGGTACAAATAGGTTCCAACAACAACGTATCGAGGATGCATCTAGTGTATAAATAGGAGGAAACTAGGAGAAAACAGGTGGTGACACTAGGGAAAAACTAGGAAACACCTATAGCAAAACTAGGGCACAATAAGGGAGAAACTAGGGCCTAATAATAACCCAACTAGGGTGCAACTAGGGCACAATCATGACGTAACTAGGATGCAACAAGGGCGCAACTAGGACGCAACAAGTGTGCAAGTACGGTGGGAGAAGGACACAAGTAGGTCGCAACCACGGCGCAACAAAGGGAGCAACTAGGGCACAACTAGAGTGTACCAAAGGCACAACTATGATGCAACAAGGACACAAGTGGGGTGCAAATAGGCCGGACCTGGCGGTTATTGGACAGCTAGGGCGTAACCTGGATGCAACTAGGTCGGAACTAGGATGCAACTTGGGTGCAACTTCGGCGCACTTGGGGCGTAACTTGAGTGTAACTTGGTCAGATCTAGGGTGTAATGGGAGAGCAATTGGAGCACAACTAAGTCGAAGCAAGGGCGCTACAATAGTGCAACATGGTTGTAACTAGGTTCTAACATGGGCACAAAAGGGTGCAGTTAGAGTGCAACTAGGGTACAACTAAAGTGCACCCACAGTACAACTAGGATACAAGGAAGGCAAAAATGGGGCAGAATCATGGTATAGCAAGGGCGCAACAAGGATGCAACTAGGTTATAACTAGGGCTGAAAGAGTTAAAATAAGATATGATTAGGGCACAGCTAAGGCGTATCTAGGCTGCAACCGGGATGAAACCAGGGCACAACAAGGATGCAACCAGGGCATAATGAGGGCGCAACTAGGATTCACCTAGGAAGAAACTAGGGTACAACTAGGCTACAACTAAGGTAGAGCTGAAGCACAACAATGGCACAACTAGGCCATAGCTAGGGTGCAAATAGGGTACAACTTGGGTGCAACTAGGCCACAAATAGGGTATATCAATGGAAAACTAGGCTGCAACTAGGCCCAAACCAGTGCAAAAGAGGTTGCAACTAGAGCCAAACTAGGGTGCAACTAGGGCATGATTAGCACACAACTAGGGTTCAACTATGTAACAACAGGGGCCACCACTAGGAATTAAGTAGGATGCAACTAGGCTGCAACTTGGGTGTCACTATGGTGTAACTAGGGCATGACTAGGTTGTACGTTGGACACAACTAAGTAGCACCTAGGACGCACCAAGGGCACACCAAGGGCGCAACTAGGACACAACTTGGATGCAACTAGGGTGTAACTAGGGCACAAATAGGGCACAAGTAGAGTGTAACTAAGGTGCAACTATGGTGCAACTATTGTGTAACTTGGATGTGCAAATTGGGAGCAACTAGGACATAATGTGGGTGTAATATGGGCACATCTAAGGCTCAACAAGGGATTAACTGAGCCAGAACTAGGTAGAAGCAAGGGCACAGCTAGGGTGCACTGTGAGAAAAACAAGGGTGCAAATCTGGCATAACTTAGATACAAATAGGACGCGATTATGGCAGAATTAAGGTGCAACTACAACGGGGCTAGGGCATAACTAGGACGAAACTAGAGTGTAACTAGGGTGCAAGTTGGGTATAACAAGGGCGTAACTAGGAAGTAACTAGGGCACAACAAGGGTGCAACTAGACCGCAACAAGGGTACAACTAGGGTACAACTAGACCGCAACAAGGGTACAACAAGGGTGCAACTAGGGTACAAAGAGGTCGTTGCTAGGGCACAACTAGGGTGTAACAAGGGCACAATTAGGGCACAACAAGGGCAAAACTACGATACAACTAGGGCACAACAAGGGCGCCACTAGAACGTAAAAAGGGCCCAACTAGGGTACAACTGGGTTATTATTAGGGAACAACCTTGCTGCAACTAGGACTCACGTAAAACACAACCAGGGTGCAGTTAGGATGTAATTAGGATGTAAATAGGGTATAACCGGGGAGCAACTTGGACGTAGCTAGTGCACAACGAGGATGCAACGAGGGTGTAACTAGGGAACAACTAGGTTGCATCTAGGGTGCAACTATGGTATAACGAGGATTTAACTAGGACATAACGTGGACACAACCACGACACAAAAAGGGTGGTACTAGGTGGCAACTAGGGTATAACTACGGCGCATCTAGAGCGTTACTTGATCACAACTATGACACTGGTGCACAAAAAATGGTACAACTGGGATGCAACAAGAACACAAATTGGGAGAAATGAGATCCCGGTAAGGGTCCAACTACAGTGTACCGAGGGTGAAACTAAGGATCAACTAGGGTGCAACGACAGCACAACTAGGGTACAAGTAGGGTGAAACTAAGGTGTTAGTAGGATACAATAAGGACGTAACTCGGGCGTATCTAGGGTGCAGCTAGAGTCCAAGTACAGCATAACCAAGGTGTAACTCAGGCATAAATAGGGCAAAACCAGGACATAACCGGTGTGTAATTTAGGCGCAACTGGAGGGCATCAGTAGCTCATTAATAGCGCAACAATGACTGCGCTATGACACAATAGGGACGGAAGTTTTGGTGCAACTAGGGTGCAACTCGGGATCAACTAGGCTACAACTAGGGCATAACTAGGGAGAAACTAAGGTGCAACTACGTTACAACTAGGGTACAGCTAGGGCACAGCTAGGGCGCAAATATGGCTCAACATGTGGGCAACCAGGACATAACAAGGTTCCAACCTCGTCACAAGTGAAGTGAAATAAGGCATTATGAGTGTGTAGTTAAGGCACAACTAGGGCGTAACTAGTGGTCAACCAGGGCACAAGAAGAGTGCAACAAGGTCCTCACTTGGACAAAACTAGGATGCATCGAGGGCACAACTAGGGCACAACTAGGGTGCTACCGGGGTTTAACAAAGCCGCAACTAGGAGTAACCATGGCACAACTAGAGTGCAACTAGGACGCAGCTAGGGCACAACAACGGCACAACCAAGCTTCAACTCAAGCACAACTAAGGTACAAAAAAGGCCCTCGGTGTAAGTAGGACGTAACTAGAACTTCAACCAGGGTCCAAACTAGGATGAAACTAGGGCATAACTATGGTGCAACTAGGGGGAAACTGGGGTTTATCTAGGATGCATCTAGGGCACAAATGGGACATAACAAGGGCACAACTATAAAATAACTAGGACGTAACTAGGTTGTACCTAGGGTACAATTAGTGTGTAACTAAAAGGGAAATGGGATTACATTTGGGTGCAACTGGGGTGCAAGTTGGGCGTACCTGGGGTGTAACTAGGGGACAAATAAGGAATATATTGGGTACAACTAGGCCATGACTAGTGTGCAACTAGAGTAGAACTAGGGTATGACTAGGGCTCAACTAGGGTGCACCCTGGCTGCAACTAGTGTCTAACTAGGGTGCAACTGCGGCTTAACTAGGTAGTTCTAAGGACACAACCAAGGCCCAACTTGTGGGCAACTAGGGCATTAGTAGGGCACAACTAGGGCACAGCTGGGCACAACTAGGGCACAACTAGGGTGCACCTAGGGCGCACTAAGGGCATAACTAGGGCACAACTAGGGTACAACTAGGGCTAAGTTGGGATGCAACAAGGGTGTAACTAGGAAGCAACAAGGGCATTTATGACCAATCACCCTTGAAATGATCACTCATTGTTCAGTGTACATAGGGTAACATACACAAAAGAAGCTTCTAGGAAAGACACTCCTCAGGTGATGTGAAAAATACACATAAGTCGATGTGGACTTGTCAAACGATGCATTTTCCAGGTAACTTCTACCCCATGACAAGATGGAATATTGCACCTCCCTGCAAGTTTCTGATTTTTACAATATTAACGAGTCCACCTAGAACATTTGATGTGAAAGAGAAATTTGATACATTCTTTGCGATAACTTAGTCTGGGTTATGTTTGGATATACGTGTCTAGACATATATCGGTATTTAAATCGTGAATTCCATTATGACACTCTTCCTTTATCTTGCGGATATAGGAGTCATCTGAGAGTTGGCTTGATTGTCGCTCATGCGAAAGTAAAGTTGCCACGTGTGCGATAGTCAAGCTATCGCTTGAGTGGCAACTCGACACATGGGCACGGGGATGCAGGTGGATTTATCAAACCCCTCAAAAGAAAGTCACGAACCCCGCAACCGAGGGATTTTATCAAACTCCTCGGTTGTAGGATCTCCGCACAAAAAAAACACCGTTCGGAGAGTCTGCAAGACGTACATTTGTGTACTTCTTGCCGCTTCCATCACGTACACCCCCACGTACATTCACCATATGCAACCGGGAAGGAGGAGAGACGAGGGGGGGAGGGAGGTGGACCGAGCGAAGTCGACAAACCAAACCCCCCTAAAAATAGTGAAAGTGCACATGGCGAGTGTATCAGACGGTGAAGGTTGGGGGTTCTTACAGAAATACATTTGTGTTATCCGTTGAGAGAAGTTTGAGGAAGCTTGGAAACGTACATTTGTGCACGTTTTGTGACTTCCACTAGATACATCCCATCACACACTCAAATATTTTTTTCGAGGGAATGAGGGGAGTGATGAGGAATGGACCGAGGGAAATCGATGTCCCCTCCGGGAAAATGTGTAAGCAATGAATGTATTGCAGTATGTAAGTGGGATGGTTCTAAAAAGGTACATTAGTGTTGTATCTCACAGAACATTCAAGGAAGTCGCGAAACGTACATTTGCAACTTCCACCACATACACCATATAAAACCGGTGCTGGGTGGACGAGCAGGGGGCTGAAGAAAATCTACGTGCACAATCCTTAGATTATCTCGCTTGTATCGACTGACAAATGTTTGAACGCTCCAGGTGGTGTTCACCAGTGAACATGTTTCTCCCTCATTCCATACTTCAACGTGTCCACTCACCAATACATTTTCCGAATACATTCTTGTCATTTGGGATGGGGGGTCGGAGATGTGTTTGAGGACATACCACCCCCCCGCAATGCAAAGATTTATTCGGTGGATATCTCAGACAGTGTATGCGAGGGTCGATCATGGAAGTTCACAAATGTATTGAACCTAGAGAAAATTCGACGAAACAAAACATACAACTAAAATCTTCTTAAACGGTCGACTAGAAACACGCCTCAATAAACCGCCCACATACAATCGGGTCATAAGGGGGGAGGGAGGTTGGTTCCATAACCTGGTCGATTTCGAACGGTTTCGTTCATCGATGAAGACGCATCTATGGTGTACCTTTGTCACTGATGTAATCCACTTTCTTAACCGGTGTGTTTTGTTTTTTTGCAACACTCATACTTTTCGAGGTTCACTATCCAATACAATCGCTCGATACACTTTGGATGTTTGGGATGGAGGAGAGGGGAGGTTTCCGGAGATGAGGTCGCGGTGTTGACAAATGCTCCCCCCCTCCCGACAGGCCAGAAGTGTATTGGGTGAATGAATGGAGATGTTATCGTGGGGGAGTCAATTCATAAACACAATCATATTCGATCAAGAGCACTTACGAATAACCCGTACACACCCTCATACATGTGTGCATGTTTGGTTGTCCCCGCCATGTGTACGTCCCAATACACTCAGCCGACACAATCATGTGGTTCATGGGGGGGGGGGACGTCGATCGCATCAGGGGGTCACGCGGGCATGGGGATACAGGTGGATTTCATGTTTGTCCAGAGAGGGGTGGTGTCGGTCGATACACAGAATCAAAGCTAGCAAAAGGAGAAAAGTAACCCTAAAAACAATGTTTGTAAGAAAATCATTCCTGTCTAAAATAAACCAAGAACAAGATAGAATACATGCTACAATTGTGATTCTTAAGAGACCTAGAACATACATTCCACTCTAAAAGTCCATTTGAGATCAACATCTTATCTTTAATGAATCAATTTACTTAAAAGACTTATATACATCCACAAAAGAGTGCAAACAAGAGCTCTTTGTTACAAATTAGCTTCTAAGAACCTTCCTATATGAATATATTTGTATACACGTATACACACATAAACCAATGTATAAAAAGGTCATGATTTTACACCCCCCCTCCACACCCACAAACACCACACTTCCCCACCAATACACTATACACTATACACTTGTGTACACCCGAATGACATACCCCCATACAGTCCCTCATACACTCACCACTTACGCAACCCCACTCCTCCCCCCCGCACCCACCAACACCTCTTCACCACCAATACACGATACATTGTACGCTTGTGTACACCTGACTGCCATGCCTCGATACACTCCCTCATACACTCACCACTCACACAACCCCCCCTCCCCCTTTCCATCCACAAACACCACTTCACCACCAATACACTTTACATTGTACACTTGTGTACACCTGAGTGACAAACCCCCATGCACTCCCTCATACACTCACCACTTACACAACCCTCCCCCAGTCCTATTCCAAACAGAACCTTCATGTGTCCTTCATGCTGGATGGTACAGATTTGTACACTCACCAGACAGTGTACGAATAGCCCCCAATTAACCATACCTTAGGGCGCGACTTGAACACAACTTAGGAGCAATTAGGGTGTAACAAGTGCAAATCTAGGGAACAACAAGGGCTCAACTAGGGATTAGCTAGGGTGCAAATAGGGTGAAATGAGAATCAAAATACAATACAGCAAGGAAACAACTAGGATGTAGCTGGACATACCTGGGGTACACGTAATGCATCACCATGGAATAACTTGGATGCAACTAGAGCGCAACTAGGGATGTACTATGTTGCAACGTTGGCAAAACTAGAGCATTTTTTTAGTAGTATGGATGCAACTAGGGTGCACCTAGGGTGCAAGTGGCCGCAACGAAGGCGCAACTAGGGAAGAGCTATGGTGCAACAAGGGCACAACTAGGGTACAACTAGGGTACAACTAGGGCATAAGTTGGATGTAGCAAGGGCATGAATAGGGTACAAATAGGGTGTAACTAGTGGAAAATGAGGGCATCGTTATGGTGCAATAAGATCAAAAACATTATGTAAGTAGGTGTTACTTGGGAGAAAACATGGCAAGACAAGGACACAACTTGGGCATAACAAGGTTACAAAAAAGAAGCACACGAGCCTTAACCAGGGTAGAACTAGAACACAAATAGGCTATAATAAGGACAAATATGACAACTATGGTACAGCTTTGGCACATTGAGGATGCAACGAGGATGCAACTAGGGTACAACTACACTCCAACCAGGATATAACGAGGACTCAACTATGGTACAACGAGGGTATAACTAGGACGTAACTAAGGTGCATCTAGGGTACAACTAGGGTGCTATCAGAATGCAACTAGGGTTTAACTAGTGCACAACTAGAGCTCAACCATTGCTAAACTAGGGTGTAACTTCCGTGGAACTAGAGAAAAACTAGGGTACAACTAGGATGCAACTGCGGTACAACAAGTACGCAACTTGGACACAGCTAGGAGGCAATTCAGGCAAAACTGAGTTGCAACTAGGGCGTAACTACGGTCCAACCAGGATACAACTATGGCACAGCAAGGACACAGATAGTGCTGAACTAAGGTGAAACTAGGGCTCAAAGGGGGAACGACTTGGGCGGAACTTGGGTGTAACTAGGGAAAACAAGAGCTTACTTGCGATAAAATCAAGGCTCAACTACGATGTAACTAGGGCATAGCTAGGGCAAAACTAGAGCCCAAACCAAGAAGGAACTAGGGCACAATCACAGGGCAACTAGGGTGTAACTGGTCCGCAACAAGGACACGACCTATGTAGGACTACGATGGAGATATGGCACAAGAAAGGTGTAACTATGAAACAAGCCTGGCATAACTAGAGTACAACTAAGGTAGTACTGTGGTACAAGTAGGGTCAAACTAGGTTTCATCTGGGAAGTAACTTGGGTGTAACTTGGACGCCTTTAGGGCACATTTAGGGCACAACAATGGCACGATGGCACGAGGGTAGAAACCAAGGCGTGGGTTTGATGAAACAAGTGTGCAACTTAGGCTCAAGTATGATACAAAACATTTAGACTGTCAATACACAAACAGGACCCAACTAGCATGCAAACAAGGCACAACTAGAGCGCAACTACGGCGTAGCTAGGGCTCAACTAGGATACAACGAGGACACAAATAAAGTGCAAATGGAGTACAAACAATGCACAATTGAGGCCAATTGAGGCACAAACGATTTACAAATAGGCCATGACTTGGGAGCAACCAGGGTGCACCTACAGTGAAACTAGAACACCCCTAGGACACATCTAGGATACACCTATGGTGTACCGAGGACACACCTGGGGCCTAACTAGGGTGTGACTAGGGCACAACAAGGATGACATTTGGGTGTAAGAAGGACGCAACGAGGGCAAAAGTAGGTCAGAGTTGATGTACAACTAGGATACAACTAAGGCAAAACTGTTGTACAACAAGGATATAACAAGGCACAACGAGAGCAAAAACATGGTGTAACTAAGGCATGACTAGGATACAACACGAGCGTAATCAGGAATCAACTAAGGCACAACATGAGCACGATTGTTTTACAAGATGGATGCAGCTCAAATGCAATTAGGACCCTAGTAAGGACATAACTAGGGAAAATCTACATTGTATCTAGAGCACAACTATGGTGTAGATAAGGCACAGCTACGCATAACTAAGGTGCAAAGAGTGCGCAACTAGGTTGCAACTAGTGCACAACAAGGGCACGACTAGGGACAAGCTAGGGTGCAAGCGGGTCACAACTAGGGCACAACTTAGGAACAACAACTTTGCACCATGGTTGTAACTAAGGGTAAAATAGAGCACAAGTAAGGAACAACGGTGTCCCATCTACTGCACAGCAAGGACACAAATAGGGAAAAACTAGGGTATAACTAAGGGCAACTGTGGTGTGTGTACAGAATTATGAAGGTGTAACAAGAGTACAACTATGTCCCAAATACGTATCAACTAGGACACAAATATGCTACAATGTTTAGGTATCTTGGACGTAACTTGGGTGGAATTAGGGTGAAATAAGGCCACAACTAGGAAGCAACTAGGAAGCAGTTGGGCCACAGCTAGGGCGTAAATTCGTCACAACTAGGATGTAACTAGGATACAACTAGGGCAAGAATAGTAGAAAATCCGGGTGCAAGTACGGTGTAAATAGGACACAAGAAGGACACAACTAGGGTACACGCGGTTGCACTAAGCCACAAGTGCGGCACAACTCGGGTACAATTACGATGCAACTAAGGTATATCTAATGTAAAATTAGGGCACTAATAAGTTGCAACTAGGAGAATGTAGTTGTGCCCTAGTTGCGTGAAGGTCCAGCCCTAGATGCATCATGGTTGTGTCCTAGTTGCGTCCTAGTGGCATGATAGGTGCACCTTATTTGTGCCATAGTTTTGTCCTAGTCATGGCCTTATTGTACAAAAGTTGTACCTTCTTTGTGTCCTTAGATATGCCCACCATGTGCCCAATGTACCTAAGATACACCCTAGTTGCGCTCTAGTTCTGTCCTTGTGCCCTACTTGCGCTCCAATTGTGTCCTAGTTCCACTATTGCTACACCCAAGTTACGCCCTAGGTGTGTCCTAATTACACCCTATGGCATTAGCTATGTCCAAGATGCACCCTAGTTGCATCCCAGCTTTGCCATAGTTACACCCTCATTGTGTCCCGTTTACGTCCTAGGTGCATCCTAGTTTCATCATATTTTGGCCCAGTTGTACCCTAATTTTGCCTTGGTTTCCCTCTTCTTACACCCTAGTTCTGTCCCAATTGTACACAAGTTGTACCCTAGTTGTAAATTGTTTTCATCCTAGTCTTTATCCTATTTTTTCCCTAAATGCACCCTATTTGCGCCCTAGTAGTGCCCTGGTTGCACACTATTCACACCCTAGTTGTGCCCTTGCTAAATCCTATTGGAGCCCCAGTCACGACCCAGTTGTGTCCTAGTTGTATCCAAGATGAAAACAAGTTGCGTACTTGTTAGGGCCTAGTTGCATCATCTTTTTGCCCTACTTTTGTCCAAGCTACACCCTACTTGCCATGTACTTACACCCTAGTTTTCCTAGTATTTGCACATTGATTGTGACCCAATATTGCCCTTTTCGTGCCCTACTTGTACCCTAGTTGAGCCCTAATCGCACCCTAGTTGTGTCTTTATTGCATCCTAGTTGTGCCATGGTCATGCCCTTATTTTACCCTAGTGCCTTGTTGCGTCCTCGTTGTACCCTTGTCATGTCCTGGTTACACATTGTTTTCCAAAAAACCGAAGTTACACTATCATCATTTTTTATGTTTTCCCTTGAGCACGCAATGTATGGTCTTTGTGCACCTATCTCGAGCCTCTCTGAGACAAAGGGGCCTAAGAAGAACCTGACTGAAAATCGAAGCTTAGCCCGTAATATGGTCACACACGGATATGGTTATCAGTGACCCAAGCCTCAACACACCAAAGAGGGTCTTCGTGTGCTCATCTCGAGGATCTCCAAGATGAAGGGGCCAAATCCATACGCATATCGCACATGGAAATTGGAAACCCTAATATTACTCTGGAAGTTTGTGTCATGTGTCCTCGACTGCACAACATAGGGTCTCTGTGCGTTTATGTCTAGCATAGACAAAGGAGCATGATGTCCGCCGTAATTGGAAAAAAAACATCCATATGCATGTTGCACACCAACATTAAAACTCAAAAGCTAATGTCTGATGAAAATCCATGGCATACATCCTTGAGCTATGGTATTCGATCTTTGATCGCTTATCTCGAGAGTCTTCGAGACCATGGACATCACAATTGGCCCGTTCTAGACTTGAAAGAAACTAATCCATATCCAGTTTACACCCACATGGACATTGGTAACACAATTATTGCCCTGAAAATCCATATATGGTTGATGGCGGGCCAATCACGCACTGGGTTTTGAGTGCGCTCTAGTAGTGCGCTCGCACTAGGCAAGGGCACTGAAATTCTAGTGTACTCAAAATGCGTATGTACACATCGAGTATGTACATACACGAGCCCCACGTACGACCCCCCCATAGGGGTGGAGGTCTAGTTTTCCATAGAAGACAAAATCGCGCACTGAGTGCGTGATCAGTGTATTTTTGTGTGGCGAACGGGCGCCTTGCCCGCATACACTAGCCCCACGCACTGGACCCTCCCATAGGGGTGGGGATCTAGTTTTCCATATAGGATAAAATCACGCATTGAGTGTCTGATCAGTTTATTTTTGTTGGGGGAACAAGCGCACTGCACTCATACACTAGCCCCATGCACTGGACCCCCCCCCCATACGGGTGGGGGTCCAGTTTTCCATATAGGATAAAATCACACATTGAGTGCGTGATTAGTGTACTTTTGTGTGCGGAACAAGCACACTTCCCTCATACACTAGCCCCACGCACTGCACCCCTCCCATAGGGGAGTAGGTCCATTTTTCCATCGAGGACAAAATCACGCACTTAGTGCGTGATCAGTGTCCTTTTGTGTGGGGAACGAGCGCACTGTCCTCATGCACTAGCCCCACGCTCTGGACCCTCCATAGAGGAGGGGGTCTAGTTTTCCATAGAGGACAAAATCACGCACTGAGTGCATGATCAGTCTACTTTTGTGTGGGGAATGAGCGCACTGCCCTTATACACTAGCCCCACGCACTGCACCCCTCCCATAGGGGAGTAGGTCCAGTTTTCCATCGAGGACAAAATCACGCACTGAGTGCATGATCAGTCTACTTTTGTGTGGGGAATGAGCGCACTGCCCTTATACACTAGCCCCACGCACTGCACCCCTCCCATAGGGGAGTAGGTCCAGTTTTCCATCGAGGACAAAATCACGCACTGAGTGCATGATCAGTCTACTTTTGTGTGGGGAATGAGCGCACTGCCCTTATACACTAGCCCCACGCACTGCACCCCTCCCATAGGGGAGTAGGTCCAGTTTTCCATCGAGGACAAAATCACGCACTGAGTGCATGATCAGTCTACTTTTGTGTGGGGAATGAGCGCACTGCCCTTATACACTAGCCCCACGCACTGCACCCCTCCCATAGGGGAGTAGGTCCAGTTTTCCATCGAGGACAAAATCACGCACTGAGTGCATGATCAGTCTACTTTTGTGTGGGGAATGAGCGCACTGCCCTTATACACTAGCCCCACGCACTGCACCCCTCCCATAGGGGAGTAGGTCCAGTTTTCCATCGAGGACAAAATCACGCACTGAGTGCATGATCAGTCTACTTTTGTGTGGGGAATGAGCGCACTGCCCTTATACACTAGCCCCACGCACTGCACCCCTCCCATAGGGGAGTAGGTCCAGTTTTCCATCGAGGACAAAATCACGCACTGAGTGCATGATCAGTCTACTTTTGTGTGGGGAATGAGCGCACTGCCCTTATACACTAGCCCCACGCACTGCACCCCTCCCATAGGGGAGTAGGTCCAGTTTTCCATCGAGGACAAAATCACGCACTGAGTGCATGATCAGTCTACTTTTGTGTGGGGAATGAGCGCACTGCCCTTATACACTAGCCCCACGCACTGCACCCCTCCCATAGGGGAGTAGGTCCAGTTTTCCATCGAGGACAAAATCACGCACTGAGTGCATGATCAGTCTACTTTTGTGTGGGGAATGAGCGCACTGCCCTTATACACTAGCCCCACGCACTGCACCCCTCCCATAGGGGAGTAGGTCCAGTTTTCCATCGAGGACAAAATCACGCACTGAGTGCATGATCAGTCTACTTTTGTGTGGGGAATGAGCGCACTGCCCTTATACACTAGCCCCACGCACTGCACCCCTCCCATAGGGGAGTAGGTCCAGTTTTCCATCGAGGACAAAATCACGCACTGAGTGCATGATCAGTCTACTTTTGTGTGGGGAATGAGCGCACTGCCCTTATACACTAGCCCCACGCACTGGACCCCCCCATAGGGGTGGGGGTCCAGTTTTCCATATAGGATAAAATCACACACTGAGTACGTGACGTGTGTACTTTTGTGTGGGGAACAAGTCCACTGCCCTCATACACTAGCCCCATGCACTGGACCCCCCCATAGGGGAGGAGGTCTCGTTTTCCATAAAGGACAAAATCACGCACTAAGTGCGTGATCAGTGTCCTTTTGTGTGGGGAACGAGCGCACTGTCCTCATACACTAGCCCCACGCTCTGGACCCTCCATAGAGGAGGGGGTCTAGTTTTCCATAGAGGACAAAATCACACACTGAGTGCGTGATCAGTGTANCCTCATACACTAGCCCCACGCACTGGACCCCCCCATAGAGGAGGAGGTCCAGTTTTCCATAGAGGACAAAATCACGCACTGAGTGCATGATCAGTGTACTTTTGTGTGGGGAATGAGCGCACTGCCCTTATACACTAGCCCCACGCACTGGACCCCCCCATAGGGGTGGGGGTCCAGTTTTCCATATAGGATAAAATCACACACTGAGTGCGTGACCTGTGTACTTTTGTGTGGGGAACAAGCCCACTGCCCTCATACACTAGCCCCATGCACTGGACCCCCCCATAGGGGAGGAGGTCTCGTTTTCCATAAAGGACAAAATCACGCACTAAGTGCGTGATCAGTGTACTTTTGTGTGGAGAACGAGCGCACTGGCCTCATACACTAGCCCCACGCACTGGACCCCCCCATAGAGGAGGAGGTCCATTTCTCCATAGAGGAAAAAATCACGCACTGAGTGTGTGATCGGTGTACTTCTGTGTAGGGAATGAGCGCACTGTCCTCATACACTAGGCCCACGCACTAGAACCCCCCATAGGGGAGGGGATCCAGTTTTCCATATAGGACAAAATCACGCACTGAGTGCATGATTAGTGTCTTTTTGGGTGGAGAAGGAGAGCACTGCCCTCATACACAAGCCCTATGCACTAGACCCCCCCATAGGGGAGGGGATCCAGTTTTCCATATAGGAAAAAATCACGCACTGAGTGCGTGATCAGTGTATTTTTATGTGGGGAACGAGCGCACTGCCCTAATAAACTAGCCCCACGCACTGGATCCCCCCCCATAGTGGAGGAGGTTCAGCTTTACATAGAGGATGAAATCACGCACTGAGTGCATGATCAGTGTAATTTTGTGTGGGGAATGAGCGCACTGCCCTCACACACTAGCCCCACGCACTGGACCCCCACCATAGGGGAGGGGGTCCAGTTTTCCATATAGGACAAAATCACGCACAGAGTGTGTGATTACTGTATTTTTGTATGGGGAACGAGCGCACTATCCTCATACACTAGCCCCACGCACTGGACCCCCCCATAGGGGAGGAGGCCTTGTTTTCCATAGAGGATACAATCACGCACTAGACAGGTGCACTTGAAAACTAGTGCAGAAAAATGCCCCCATTAACCATACCTCTGAAAATCCATGTCATGTAACTCCAAGCACACAGCGTAAGGTGTGCGTGCGCTCATCTTGAGTGTTCCCGAGACCAAGTGGCCATGAATCGGCCATACTAGAAATCAGACGAGGATCCAAGGTTGCAAGCAAGGTGTGCCTGGATTATGGAGTATGCTTGGAGGTGAAAAAGATGTGATTGGAAAGAAAATTTATTTTATATTGAGATTCCATCCGAGTTTTTATGTCAGGAAGATGAATGAATAAATGAGAATCGTTAGGTTTAATTTTTTCCAACAAATATGAGGTAGAATCTCTTGAAACATTATGAGGAGGAAGTAATCAGTTGAATTTATTTACATATTGTATCGCTACTTCTATGCCATCACCTCTCTAATCATGTGTTGCTTTAATACATTGTTTGAGGTTGAAGTATCTCGTGTAGGAGTATCCCTCATGTGAACTCTTTCATTCTCATGTCTTCGATACAAGGTGTCCGATTGAGCTCAGACTCGGCCCAATTCTCTTTTGTCCCGTTGGATTGAGCAATGGGTCAAGCTAGATGTCATTTTAGACCGGCGGTCTTGCTCGATCCACATCAAGGTAGATCAAGGAATACCATCCATGTCGCTTGTAGTCAACCCCCGCCGGGACCATCAATGAGGGCCTTACACGCTCCGAAACACATTACACATGATTTTTCATTACCATAGCATATTCGAACATCCGCCAAGTGGGATGTGCCAACAGTACATGCCATTGCATTGTCAGATTCTGGTCGAACGGGATCAAACAGGGCATCCTCGGTTGTTACAAGTCAACAAGTGGTGCTAGGCAAGTAGAAATGTGGAGTGTCCATTGACACAAGTGCAACACTTCGTACGCCAAACAAGTCGCATTTTGCCAACCCGCCACACCACGCCAGACATGTACTACTTCTCAAACTTTAGGTTGCCTAGGTATCATACGCCAAGCGGTGTACGCCATGGAAGATGAGGGGTTCATATAGAACGACATAGAAGAGCACATTATGGAGTTGTGGTACCTTATGCACTCCAACATATTTGCCATAGTAGTTCAACTTACCCGTCGCATTCCACGCCAAATTGACAGGCGCTCGTGATCACCGGGGCATTGGATGAAGCATGTGGCTCAACGAGCGGCACAAAGGGCACATCCCATGATTGTACAACATGGTCTGTTTTCCCATCAAAACAAGACACGCCGGTGTGGACGGTTTTCCATGTGGGTGGTGACATTCACGAAACGTGGCTTATGTCCGTAAAAGAGAAGTTGCTTATTTGGTTTCAATGCACCGAATTCCACTTGATGGTGCGGGAGATAAGTAAGAGGTTCCAACAAGGGCATGCAATGTTCTTTGTGTTCTTAAAAAATTAGTATGTGTCATTCATTGGTGAGCAACAATGGACATCCACATGCCAACGGTGGATTCACAACTGTCGGCAATTAGGACGAGATGATGCAACTACTTACTATGATTTGCAAACTATCCGGGTTCTATCAACGGGGCTCGTATCCTGATGACCATTTGAAATCAAAGATGTCTTGCCTATTTTGATCGTCACCATAAGACATCACCGAACGTTTCGGCCACGTGCGATGTATACCCCCTCTTCACATATGTGGTGGTTGGAGGCGAAGGTTTCACGCACGATTCATAGATGTTTAAAGATGCCTTACACGGAGGACTAAACATTCCGCGAGGCAAGTTATTCCTCACAGATGTTGGATTCTCAGAGGGTCATGGCCTCTTGATGCCCTGTCATGGGCGCCATTATTATCTGCATGAGTTTGCCAATAACCAACTTCGGCCACAAGACATGGAGGAGTTACTCAATCGCCGTCATGCCCCCGCACGCTCCATGATTGAATGGGAGTATTATCTTTCCGAAAGTAGGTTCGCCATTATTCATATCATACTGACTTATGACGTCAGCTTGCGAAACATCATACCTTTATTATGAAGCATGCTTCATAATGTATAACATCACAAAACAGGTCCATCCCTCTCAAACTAAAGCTGAGTTTAGGCAAGGCGCGATTCATTCCGCATAAGAGGATAACACACCGTGCCCATAGCCTATCACGTGTGGGTGTGGGAGGATGCAAAATGTGCACGATGATATTGCACATGCCATGTGGCAAGATCATGAAAGGCGGAGTATGGAGGTTAACGATGATGAGGAGAAGGAGTACTTTTGTTCGTGTTTTTTCTTGAAATTTCATCAATCAATATTTTATATCTTAGAGCATTGCGTTAAGATTGAGTGAAAACCAACGTATGAAATGAGTCACATATAATTATGGTTTATAATGCACCCAAAATCCCAGGGTGGGAGGGGGGTTGCATTCATTCGATAAGCACCATTGGATGAAAACATGCATTGTCGTAATTCATTGACAATCCCGAGTTGGGGAGGTAGGTAGAATACATAGAGTTCTAGCAACTGTATTAAAACATACACCTTAGGTTTCTTCTGTTACAATACAAATTAATTCCTAGATATGAGGGGATAGGAAGCCTTAAACATGATACCATAACTTCCATCATCACATTTTCAGAAATATGTAAAACATTCTAAAGCCTTCCTCACACAATAAAGCCACATTGTTTTCACCCCGCGAGTTTGGTCCTATAACCTCCTCTTGATCATTACGCACATCCTCCTCTCCCTCCTTTGCCTCCTACACCGCACGCTTGTGTTTGATAATCTTGTCATTCTTTGTATCTCCCGCGGATGAGCCACACTTGTTCTTCCATTATCACTTGTTGGCATCATTTTTGGCAACGACGGATTACCTACAAATTTGAGTGTCATTTATGGTTGCATTCACATTGATAGCCGGACATAACTCGGAGACGTGCTCGGCCGCAAGGACAAGGAGCACCATGTTGCGCCTTGGAGTCCAGAAGATGATCACGAGCTTCGCGTTGACAGGTCCCCCCCTGAGCTCATGGCCTTGGTCTCGGTTGTTCCGCTTGGGGCAGTGGACATTTCCGTCATTGTTGCCGTGCCGATTCATGGGGCCCTATTGTGAGTGACGGATGCGGATGGTGCGACATTCGATGGCGATGTTTGAGGCGTCGCTATGGACGCGCCCGCTGACAATGAGACCGATATTAGAACGGACTCAAATGGCGAGGACGAGTGCGCTAGAATAATGTCGGGCTGTAGCTCAGTAGTAATAAGGAATGGAGGTGCACGTCGGGTTGGCATGGGATCTAAATGCTATCACATGAACTCCGACAAAGGTACATCAATGCACTCTTGATGCAACTCTACCGCAAATGGGGAAATAGGATGGCGAGTCACCTAGATTGTAAGTTGTTAAAATTCACCAAGGACTAGGGTTTTTGCAACTCATGCCCTCACTTGTGTCAGAGGATCTAAGTGGAGGATTAGTGGTGCAAATTGCACCGTCGATGCTAATGCGGTTGCCTGGAGTCCCCCATGGACTGGTGGAACAAGCCTCTGCCATGGAGAAGAGCACTGCATTGTGCGTATGAAGTCGGTGCAACAATTGGGGTTGGAAGTTTGCGAATCAACATATGCCATAGGTGGAGGGGGTGGTGGAAAGCGGTGCATCAATGGAGGAGGAGTTGGGCTCCATCATAATGTGTTGGACATTGGAATGACCCACGGTAGTAAGTACCGTGAACAGGGAGTCTGAGCGCATGGAGGTTGGGGGGGGATGATGCGACATGCGCTCCAACGCGCTCTAATTTTTTTTGGAGCCACATTTGGCAAGTCAAAGTTTCAAATGCTCAAATGGATCAAACCCCATTTAGTTTAGTTAGTGTTTTTGTCGAAAAACTTTCCCTTTCAATTGGTACAATTGCTCCACTAGTAACCTTCAACCGATAGTACATACTTGCTTCTATTTGGCCACTGCTGAACTCTACGACAGAAATTTTTTGTTCCCACAAGTGTCGTTACGATATGCATGGCATGTCCCAAAACCGGGAATCGAGAATGGCGAGCATTTCCGGTTCTTTTGTTGAGGACCTGCCATCGACGGTCATCTTTCTGCTGGTTTTATTTTGTACGAGCCACATCAGATTGCGTTCTTTTCGAAATGCCAGGTCAGCTAGCTTCACACTCTTTTGCGCCCGTGCCTTCTCTGCGTTGCCGCAAACTGTCAAGTCTGGACCAGCCTCGTGATTTTTTTGATGTGGCCGTTTTACGAGAATGCAATGTCTGGGAGATCGTGCACACGCAATTGGAGTTGAACCACCGCTAGAGGTTTCAAGCAAGTTTCGAGGAGGGTTGACCCCTCGCAGGCTGAAAACTCCAGCGGTCGCAAGTTCTGCCGTACCGAATTCCGACGAGTGTGGATCAAGGCCGAAGCGTTGGATGCAACTGTCGGCGCGACGGGCTGAGTCGGCACATACCCATGGAAGCACACTGACGAATGGGAGCTCGCCATGGATTTTGTGAACGGAAGGTTGACGGCTCTCTTCCCAATATGATGGCGACGTGATTGAGCTGGATCATAAGATGGCCCGGAGTCGACCTGAACCCACGCTGAAAGCGGTCGTATCGAAGACACATTTTAGGGATACATTCGGCGCCTTCGTCCAGGACTAGCCGCTGCCAGGGCCTCCGCTACTCATGAGTAGTGTCTGGTGGGGAACAAAAGGATGTCCGTTTGGTTGCAATCGTCCCGAACCATGGACGATCTATGCGGCCTCCGGGTACTGCTTCACAATCGTTATATTAAAACCGGAAGAAAATTTTGCCTAACTTTGTTAATAATGGCTGAACCAAACAAACCCGCTGCCAGATATGTTCTTGCCTTTGACTTGCGTCTCGTGGGTCGACCAGTCGTGCTTTATCAACCGGCCAGCTGGCGTTTGTCCAGACGGCGGGAAATCCGTCGCGCTGCATCCGCCACCCGTCTCGTCTTGTCACGGCCTGCGCACGGAAGGACAATGAGTCCGGCAGACCCTCGTCTTCCAACTTTTCGTTTGCATTTACTTGACCTTCATCCAGTCCGGCCACAAAAATTCTTCATGCCATGGCTTCACGATACGATTAGCAGTCAATCTGTTTACCTGCCTCCTCCATAGCTAAGGCCTTGCCTCTACGTCTTCAGCTGCAGGTTCGCTGTGCCTCCGCACCTCTGCAATGGCGTCGACGTCTCACGCCACTGACGCCCCAGGCACCAGCGACAGTACTGTGGATGACACCGCACACGTTGAAGTGCAGGACAAGCTAAGGGAAGCTTTAGGACTCTGTGAAAAAATCTCCCGCTTCTTCGTTCCAATCCCGTCCCTCACTCACAGCAGTAGCAGCAGCGCTGACAGCGGCGGCGGCGGCGGTAGCGGCGGCGGTAGCGTTGGCCTGCCAAGCAGCAGCAGCACCACCAGCAGCAGAAGGCCATCGACAGCCACAGGTGTAGTCAGCGGGGAAAGTCACCTGCCAGCTCAGCAAATACGCATCCGACGCAGCCTCTGCGCCAAGCTGGTGGTGCGAGTCCAGCAGCTTTTTCCAGTTCTTAAAAAACTAGCGGCCGACGCCTCGGCCGTTTCCTCCGACCCTCGCGCCTCCTTCATTATCTTCCGGTTGGTCGCTGAGCTCTCTGACGCGCACGCCCTTCTTCTAGACTGCTCCAAGGGCCTCTCCCTCTCCAGCCTCTTCACAAGCCTCTCCATCAGCCGAAGCCGAAATCTGTCGGGCCGGATCGAAGTGTGCTTGGCGGAGATTCGGCAGTGCCACACGGAGTGCCTCATCCTC
>SZWC01014481.1:41662-63249 GCA_023375785.1 Penium margaritaceum
AATATTTGCATTCCATCGATTCGTTTGGGAGAAACGCCGTTTACAAACTGGCTGGTCTGAGTTGGAGTAGGAGCAGAAGCATACCCTGTTTTCAAGAGGGCATATCTTTCAAAATCCCCTGTTGATGACCCTGTTTTATGGGTCGATCTGAAAGGTTTTGAGCTGAATTTTCCAGTGGAGGGCTCAGTTTTTAAAAATTCCCAGTCTGCTGGCATCTACAGTCCATTTTCTGTCAAACAGATTTCTGGCAGAAGCAACAGCAGAAGCAGGGGTAGCGCCTCCATCCAAGGGCAGCGCTGAGCATCACCAAGGCTCAAAATGGCAGCAGCTGGCGTTGTAACAGCAGCCCAGCCTTTGGAGAGGCTGGAGGGACGCGCCAACTTCACGTTTTGGAAGATCCGTACCCGCCTCCTTTTGGAGGAGAGGGGCTTGTGGGAGGTGGTGAGCGGCGACGAGCCGGCTCCAGATCCACAGGCAAAAGGCATCACCACAGCGCAGGTGGTGGCGGGGAAGACGCCGCAAAAGGGTGCAGCTGATGCGGGTTCTTCTGCAGCTGTACCAGCGACGTACGAGGAGTGGAAGAAGAAGGACAGGCAGGCCTACAGGTTGCTTGTTAACACCATCTCCAACCCGCATCTTCAGTACGTGAGTGACAAGGCTACTGCAAAGGAGGGGTGGGACACGTTGTGCAAGAAGTATGAGAGCAAGNACTACAAGAAAGAGTGCTTCAAGTTTAAGAGGGACCAGAAGGAGCAGCAGCAGCAGCAGCAAAAGCAGCAATCTCCACAGCAACAGCAGCAGCAGTCACAGCAACGGCAGCAGCAGCAGCAGCAGCAGCAGAACCAGACTAGCGTGCGCCATTTTGGCAACATGAACGTCGCCAAGGAGGTGCGCGACCGCCTCTTCATGGCGAAGTCTGACATGTCGCAGAAGGAAAAGGCGGATCTGGCGTGGTACAAGGACTCGGGGTGTACCAAGAGTCTGACGCACCACAAGGAGTGGTTCACACAGCTGCTCTCCATTCCTCCTCGGCCGATTGCTTTAGGTGATGATCGGGTGGTGTATGCTGAGGGGATTGGGATTGTGGAGATGTGGTTGGAGACCCCGCGTGGCATTGAAGTGGGAGTTTTCCATGGCGTGCTGTATGTGCCTGATGCTGCGTTCAACCTTCTCTCAGTGTCCTCTCTCACCAACACAGGACTGCGCGTTGTCTTCGATGATGACTATGGCTACATCCTCAACAAGGAAACAGGAGAGGAGTTGGCCAAGTCGGTGAAGGAGGGCGACATGTACCGCCTGCTGGGGGCGACCAAGATCCCGCGTGAACAGAGTCTTGCAGCAGTGGTGCAGGCGACAGATGGCGAGATCTGGCATGCGCGCTACGGGCACATTGGCATGCGCGCCTTGCAGCAGCTTCAAGCAAAGCAGATGGTGCGTGACCTGCCAACCATATCTAACTTTGAGCAGCAGTTGTGCATCGGCTGTTTGGAGGGGAAGCAGCACCGCGAGGCATTCTCTGGAGCAGGGGAGCGTACAAAAGAGGTGTTGGAGCTGGTTCACACGGACTTGTGCGGACCAATGCAGACCCAGAGCTTTGGAGGCTCTATGTATTTTCTCACCTTCATTGATGATTTCAGCCGTTACACTGCTGTATACTTCCTTTCCTCCAAGGACCAGTGCTTTGACAGGTTCAAGGAGTTCAAGGCCATGGTGGAGAATCAATCTGGCAAGAAGATCAAGGCGTTGCGCAGCGATCGCGGTGGAGAATACCTGAGCAAGGAATTCCAGGACTACCTCACAGCAGCTGGCATCAAGGCGCAGCGTACCGCGCCGTACTCGCCGCAGCAGAACGGTGTAGCAGAACGCGCCAACCGTACCATTGTGGAGTCGGCGCGCTCCATGCTGCACGCGGCTCGGCTGACCTACGACTTCTGGGCTGAAGCCGTGAGCACTGCAGTTTACATCAAGAACCGCAGTCCAACCAAGGCCCTGGAGCAGATGACGCCGTACGAGGCGTGGTTCGGCAAGAAGCCGAGCGTGGGTCATCTTCGCGCGTTTGGCAGCTTGGCGCACATGCACGTGCCAAAGGAGAAGCGGCAAAAGTGGGACGCGAAGAGTGCACAGATGCTGATGATTGGCTACGACGTGGCAAGCAAGGCGTATCGCCTCTACGAGAGGGATACAGGCCACGTCATCATCTCCAGGGATGTCGTCTTCAATGAGAGCAACGTCATCGGCACCAACATCGTGTGTGAAGAGGCAGCAGAACCAGCAGCTGACGAGACGGTTGGAGCAGAAATTCTTCCTGACCCAGTTTCTCCCGATCCTTCCTCTACTGTGACAGTGGGAGAATCACTCTACTCTCCCATGTCTGATGTTGCAGACACAGCAGCCTCATCGGCAGAAGCAGAGGAGGGAGATGTAGCACCACCAGCAGCAGCAGTTGTGCCAGCAGCACCGCGCCAGCCACCCGCTAACGCTCCAGCACCAGGTCGCAGGTACCCTCTTAGGGTGCGTTACAAGCCTGGTGAGCGCGGCCATTTCTGGATGCTGCAGAAACCAGAACAGATGAACGTCGCAGTTGCAGCAGATTCAGATGAGCCAACGTCATACAAGGAGGCCATGGCTGCACCGGATGCAGCAGATTGGGCGCAAGCCGTGCAGCAGGAGATACAGTCGCAGCTGGAGAACGGCACGTGGGAGCTGACTGAACGTCCACCAGGACGTAAGGTGATCAAGTGCAAGTGGGTGTTCAAGAAGAAGCGGGGAGCAGATGGTAACCTNACAGAAGCTGAGTACGTATCTCTCAGCTTTGGAGCCAAGGAAGCAGTTTGGCTCCAACGTCTCATGGCAGAGATGAGTGGGAGTGCAGCAGTTCCAGTTCCTGTGCGCGTCGACAACCAGAGCGCAATCGCACTCGCCAAGAATCCTGAGCACCATGCACGCACCAAGCACATTGATATCGCATATCATTTCATCAGGCACATGGTGCAGGAGGGTGCTATCAAGCTGGAGTTTACTCCAACCAGCAAGCAGGTCGCTGATTTCTGCACCAAGCCAGTTACCCGTGAGAAGCAGCAGTTCTGCATGAAGGTAGTGGACTCAGCCCACTCTGACTGCGGCAAAGTGGGAGATTGTTGGGAAAGGAGCCATCTGGCTCAGTTTCAGGTCCACAGGAGCAAGTTCCAGGAAAGTACCAGATGCCTGCTCCGATCGCCGATCCGACTTCACCATTGGAAAGATCAGGTAGCAAAATGTCTACGGTCCAAGTTTGAGGCCGATCCAACGGTCGGATTGGGAGATATGAATTTTCGAAGTTTCGGGGGTCATGGACCGTCGATGTCTGGGTGGGCATGGGTGATGNCTTTTTAGGTGAGGTGAGATCCTTGTGTGCTAGCCATGGACACATGGCGATTCTCCATGGGTTTGTGGGTTATGTGACCACTAGGAGTGTGCCATGAGAGCATTCTCTAGCTCTCTAGGTCGTATGTGAGTGGTCAGCCTGATTGCTAGGCTGATTTCCTCCCTTGTGTGAGATTATGGACTCTAGTGTGTGAGCCTTAGCCTCCATGGCTAAGTGGTGTGACTTGTGAGAGGGCTGACTTGCCCAAGCTCTAGCTCTATATGTACTCCATCATTTTGAGTGATTGAACAACCATTCTTCAGCACAAGTGATGCCCTTCCAATCACACATGCTCGCTGCTCCAAGGCTCCCTCTCTCCTCAAGTTCCAACAAAAGGTACCTCTCCTTACGTTTTAGGTGAGGTGAGATCCTTGTGTGCTAGCCATGGACACATGGCGACTCTCCATGGGTTTGTGGGTTATGTGACCACTAGGAGTGTGCCATGAGAGCATTCTCTAGCTCTCTAGGTCATGTGTGAGTGGTCAGCCTGATTGCTAGGCTGATTTACTCCCTTGTGTGAGATTATGGACTCTAGTGTGTAAGGCTTAGCCTCCATGACTAAGTGGTGTGGCTTGTGAGAGGGCTGACTTGCCGAAGTTCTAGCTCTATATGTACTCCATTTTGAGTGATTAAACAACCCTTCTTCAGCACAAGTGATGCCCTTCCAATCACACATGCTCGCTGCTCCAAGGCTCCCTCTATCCTCCAGCTCCAACTTAAGAAAAAGGAAAAGGCAAGAGGTCTAGGGTCAAGACCTGATGGGAGTAATATCCAAATATGTCCTAGATTCTTTTAGTTTCCTTTTAAGAGTATATTGACTAGGATAAGGTACCTTTCCTTCCTTTTTAGGTGAGGTGACATCCTTGTGTGCTAGCCATGGACTCATGGCGATTCTCCATGAGATTCTGGGTTATGTGATCACTAGGAGTGTGCCATGAGAGCATTCTCTACATCTCTAGGTCGTGTCTGAGTGGTCAACCTGATTGCTATGCTGATTTCCTTCCTTGTGTAAGCCTCCATGGCTGAGTGGTGTGGCTTGTGAGAGGGCTGACTTGCCCAAGCTCTAGCTCTATATGTGATCCATCAGTTTGAGTAATTCAACAATCATTCTTCAGCACAAGTGATACCCTTCTAGTCCCATATGTTTGCTGCTCCAAGGCTTCCTCTCTCTAGTTCCAACAGGTCCTGTCTGACTGGTCCGCCTGATTGCTAGGCTGATTTCCTCTCTTTAGTAAGATTATCGACTCCAATGTGTGAGCGTTAGCCTCCATGTGACTAAGTGGTATGGCTTGTGAGAGGGCTGAGTTGCCCAAGCCCAAGATGTCTATGTTGTCTATCATTTTGATTGATTTAACAACCTTTTTTGAGCACATCTTATGCCCTTGCAGTCCCACATGCTCTCTTTTAAAAGGCTCCCTCTCTCCTCCAGATCCAATATTTGACATCAGAGCCAAGTTGTCCTAGTTTCAGACAGGTCATCACTTTGAGAGTGACCAGTAAAGGTCAAACCTTGCCAAAATTTGGCCATAGAAATTCTTGAGACAAGCTTTACAACAAGCCCAAGATTGCAAAGATCCAACGGTGGGATATACTCAAAATAAGGTTGGCTAGGGCTACAGTCTTTTGTATGAGTAAGGCGGTCGCCTTGTAATGGTCATAACTTTCTCATGTCTCCGTCAAAAGTAACAAGCAACGTATGTGAATTGTAGTATTTTGCCTTATCTTCCATTGATAGAAACATATTTGTATTCCATTGATTTGCTTAAGAGGATTGCCATTTACAAACCGGCTGATCTAGAAGGATTTCCATTTCCACTCCCTCATCGGCTGCTAGTTTTCCTCTCTCTCCACGGATGATGTTGGTACTGATGAGGTTACCTTCGTTGAAAACCACATCTCTGGAAATGATGACGTGGCCGATATCCCTCGTATAGAGGTGATACGCGTCGCTGGCCACCTCATAATTACTCATCTACATCTCCGCATTTTTTGCATCCTACTTCAGCCACTTCTCCTTAAGTACATGCATGAGTGCTGAGCTGCCAAATGCACGGAGATGGCCCACGATTCGCTTTTTGCCAAACAAAGCCTTGTACAGTAGCTTTAGTGCCTTGGTTGGACTACGGATTTTTATGTACACTGCGGTGCTCACAGCTTCGGCAAAAAAGATCGTATGAAAGCCGACCTCCATGCAGCATGGAGCGCGTCGACTCATTCATGGTATTGTTTGTGCGTTCTGCTACAATGTTTGACTGCGGCGAGTACAACGCGTTTCATGTCTTGGTACCAACTACTACAAGGAACTCTTGGAAGTCCTTGCTCACAACTCTCCACCACAATCGTTTCCCAGCGCCTTCATAATCTTGCTAGTCTAGTCCTCCATCATTGCCTTGAATTCTTTGAACCTATGAAGACACTAGTCCTTGGAGGAGAAAAATTACACAGTAGTATAACGGCTGATATCATCAATGAAGGTACGAAAATACCTAGAGCCTCCAAAGCTTTGGGTAGGCATCGCGCAACATAAGTCTCTGTGGACCAGGTCCAGCACTTGTTTTTTTCTGTGTATGCCCCTGGTCCAATCAGCGGAAGATTTAGACTCGGTATGCACTGTGCTTGTAGCGCAAGTCCCCCAGCGACAAGAAGAAGGCTGAGAGAGACAAGACATGCACTGTTCATCCTTGTGGAGTATGTCCACACTACTCTTGGTAGTCTACCTGGTGCATGCTCCTTAGGACAACTTCCTACAGCCTAGTGGGTGTAGGCGCCGTCTCGCAAGTCAGAGGTCCGTGGTCGAATCTCGCCAGGACCAAAGTTTTCTTTGTGACTTAAAAGGGCCAAGGAAGCTTCCTAGAAGCCTCTAGGAACCTCTCTCGCCACCGGATGCCGCTAAGTGGAAGGAGGCGATGGAGAGCGACAAAATGCAGGATGCCTCCAGCACGGATGCCAAGTGTCACAAAATGCAGGATGTGCCATACCAGTCTGCGGTGGATAGCATCATGTATGCCATGGTTGGCACGCAGCCGGAAATCTCCTTTGCTATGGGACTAGTCAGTTGATTCATGGCCAACCCTCGGCCACTCCACTGGCAGGCCGTAAAGCGCATTTTGCGCTATCTCAATAAGACACGGCACATGGGACTCCAGTACGACACTCTTACAGGAACAGACCCTTTGCGCCTCAAGTGCTACACTGACGCAGATTTTGGAGGTAACGTGGATGATAGGAAGTCCACCTCGGGCTTTGTGTACCTTGTGAATGGTGGCGCTGTATCGTGGGCCCGCCGCGAACAGGGAATGTGTCTCCACCTCAACCACAGAAACTGAGTACGTAGCCTTGTCTGAGGTGTGCAAGGAGATGCGATGGCTACCGAACTTGCTCACTGAGATGCACGCACCACAGAAAGAGGTCACGATCGTCCATGTCGAGAACTAGAGCGCGATGGAAATCGCGTTCAAGGACACCCTCTCCAGGCAGACCAAGCACATCGACATCCGCTATCACTACACTGTTGGAACTTGAGGAGAGAGGGAACCTGGGAGCAGCGAGCATGTGTGATTGGAAGGGCATCACTTGTGCTGAAGAATGGTTGTTCAATCACTCAAAATGATGGAGTACATATAGAGCTAAAGCTTGGGCAAGTCAGTCCTCTCACAAGCCACACTACGTAGCCTTGGAGGCTGAGGCTCACACACTAGAGTCCATAATCTCACACAAGGGAGGAAATCAGCCTAGCAATCAGGCTGACCACTCACACACGACCTTGAGAGCTAGAGAAAGCTCTCATGGCATACTCCTAGTGGTCACATAACCCACAAACCCATGGAGAATCGCCATGTGTCCATGGCTAGCACACAAGGATCCCACCTCACCTAAAAAGTAAGGAGAGGTACCTTTATCCTAGTCAGCACACTCTGACAAGGCAATCCTAAGACCAAGGACCTTTTTGGATATTTCTCCCATCAGGTCTTGATCCTGGACCTCTTGCCTTTTTCTTTTCTCAGGCTAAGGCATGGAGCCATCACCCATGCCGACCCAGACATCGACGGTCCATGACCCCGAAACTTTGAAAATTCATATCTCCGAATCCGACCGTTGGATCGGCCTCAAACTTGGACCGTAGACATTTTGCCACCTGATCTTTCCAATGGTGAAGTCGGATTGGCGATCTGAGCAGGCATCTGGTACTTTCCTGGAACTTGCTCCTTTGGACCTGAAAGTGAGCCAGATGGCTCCTTTCCCAACAATCTCCCACTTTGCCGCAGTCAGAGTGGGCTGAATCCACATGCCTTCATGCAAAACTGCTGCTTCTCACGGGTCACTGGCTTGGTGCAGAAATCAGCAACCTGCTTGCTGGTTGGAGTAAACTCCAGCTTGATAGCACCCTCTTGCACCATGTGCCTGATGAAATAATATGCGATGTCAATGTGCTTGGTGCGTGCATGGTGCTCAGGATTCTTGGCGAGTGCGATTGCGCTCTGGTTGTCGACGCGCACAGGAACTGGAACTGCTGCACTCCCACTCATCTCTGCCATGAGACGTTGGAGCCAAACTGCTTCCTTGGCTCCAAAATTGAGAGATACGTACTCAGCTTCTGTACTCGAGGTCGCCACGACCACCTGCCGCTTGCTGCACCAGCTGATGGCTCCACCATTCATGAGGAACACATGTCCAGAGATGGATTTGCGGTCCTCAGGGTTTGAAGCCCAATCTGCGTCTGTGTAGCCGATGATGTTGTTGTCATTGCCGTTGTAGGTGATGCCGATATTGATGGTTCCAACAAGGTAGCGGAAGATCCGCTTCACTGCCTTCTACTGCTCCGGTCCGGGATTAGCCAAGTGCTGGCTCACAACGCTCACAACCTGTGCGAGGTCCGGCCTGGTTGCCACCATCAGGTACATGAGACTGCCGACGGCGCTCTGGTACTTCTGTCGCTCAGCTGCATTTGCTTCTCCATTGAAGCTCATGAGGTACTGCTACGTCTCCAGCGGCGTGCCGATGGGTTTTGCCTCTGCCATGCCAAACCGCTGCAAAACATCCTTGATGTAGCAGCTCTGCTGTAGCGAGAGAGAGCGTGACTTGCGGTCACGCGTGATCTGGATACCGAGGAAGTATGATGCCTCCCCAAGATCACACATCTGGAAGCGCTCCTGCATGGCTTCCTTGAACTCCTACTGTGCAGACATGCTGTTGGAAAGGAGGAGCATGTCAACCACATAGACAATGATGATGAGGATCTCATGCTCATGCTGCCAGCGATACACGCTGTAGTCACACTCGCTGCGCTCAAACCCCATGCACTACAACGCCGCATCCAACTTCTGGTTCCAAGCACGCGACGCTTGCTTGAGGCCGTACAACGACTTCTGCAGCTTGCAGACCAGGTACTCCTGGCCATCCATAACAAACCCCTCCGGCTGCTCCATGTAGATCTCCTCCTCCAAGTCACCATTCAAGAATGCCGTCTTGACATCCATGTGGTGAACCTCGAAGTCCTCAGCTGCTGCATAAGAGAGGAGCGTGCGCACAAAAGGCAAACTTTGCAACAGGGGCAAAATTTTCTGTGTAGTCGATGCCCTACTGCTGCGAGTAGCCCTTGGCGACCAGCCTCGTCTTCTACTTTTCCAGGTTACCATCTGCTCCCCGCTTCTTCTTGAAGACCCACTTGCACTTGATCACCTTACGTCCTGGTGGACGCTCAGTCAGCTCCCACGTGCCGTTATCCAGTTCTGACTGTATCTCCTGCTGCACGGCTTGCGTCCAATCTGCTGCATTCGCTGCAGCCATGGCCTCCTTGTATGATGTTGGCTCATCTGAATCTGCTGCAACTGCGACGTTCATCTGTTCTGGTTTCTGCACCATCCATAAATGACCGCGCTCACTAGGCTTGTAACGCACCCTAAGAGGGTACCTGCGACCTGGTGCTGGAGCGTTAGCGGGCGGCTGGCACGGTGCTACTGGGACAACTGCTGCTGCTGATGGTGCTACATCTCCCTCCTCTGCTTCTGCCGATGAGGCTGCTGTATCTGCAAGATCAGACATGGGAGAGTAGAGTGATTCTCCACCTGTCACAGTAGAAGGAGGATCGGGAGAAACTGGGTCAGGAAGAATTTCTACTCCCACTGTCTCATCAGGTGCTGGTTCTGCTGCCTCTTCACACACGATGTTGGTGCCGATGACGTTACTCTCATTTAAGATGACATCCCTGGAGATGATGACGTGGCCTGTATCCCTCTCGTAGAGGCAATACGCTTTGCTTGCCACGTCGTAGCTAATCATCAGCATCTGTGTACTCTTCGCATCCCACTTTTGCCGCTTCTCCTTTAGCACGTGCATGTGCGCCAAGCTGCCAAACGCGCGAAGATGACCTACGCTTGGCTTCTTGCCGAACCACGCCTCGTACGGCGTCATCTGCTCCAGGGCCTTGGTTGGACTGCGGTTCTTGATGTAGACCGCATTGCTCACGGCTTCAGCCCAAAAGTCGTAGGTCAGCCGAGCCGCGTGCAACATGGAGCGCGCCGACTCCACAATGGTACGGTTGGCACGTTCTGCTACACCGTTCTGCTGCGGCGAGTACGGTGCGGTACGCTGCGCCTTGATGCCAATTGCTGCGAGGTAGTCTAGGAACTCCTTGCTTAGGTATTCTCCATTGCGATCGCTGCGCAACGCCTTCATCTTCTTGCCAGATTGGTTCTCCACCATGGCCTTGAACTCCTTGAACCTGTCAAAGCACTGGTCCTTGGAGGAAAGGAAGTACACAGCAGTGCAACGGCTGAAATCATTAATGAAGGTGAGAAAATACCTAGAGCCTCCAAAGCTCTGGGTCTGCATCGGTCCGCACAAGTCCGTGTGGACCAGCTCCAACACCTCTTTCGCACGCTCCCCTACTCCAGAGAACGCCTCGCGGTGCTGCTCAAAGTTAGAGATGGTAGTCAGGTCACACACCATCTGCTTGGCTTGAAGCTGCTGCAAGGCGCGCATGCCGATGTGGCCGTAGCGCGCATGCCAGATCTCACCATCTGTCGCCTGCACCACTGCTGCAAGACTCTGCTCACGCGGGATCTTGGTTGCCCCCAGCAGGCGGTACATGTCGCCCTCCTTCAACGACTTGGCCAACTCCTCTCCTGTTTCCTTATTGAGGATGTAGCTATAGTCATCATCGAAGACAACGGGCAGTCCTGTGTTGGTGAGAGAGGACACTAAGAGAAGGTTGAACGCAGCATCAGGCACATACAGCACGCCATGGAAAACTCCCACTTCAATACCACGCGGGGTCTCCAACCACATCTCCACAATCCCAATCCCCTCAGCATACACCACCAGATCATCACCCTAAGCAATCGGCCGAGGAGGAATGGAGAGCAGCTGTGTGAACCACTCCTTGTGGTGCATCAGACTCTTGGTACACCCCGAGTCCTTGTACCACGCCAGGTCCGCCTTTTCCTTCTGCGACATGTCAGACTTCGCCATGAAGAGGCGGTCGCGCACCTCCTTGGCGACGTTCATGTTGCCAAAATGGCGCACGCTAGTCTGCTTCTGCTGTTGCTGCTGCTGCTGCTGTCGTTGTTGTGACTGCTGCTGTTGTTGTTGTGGAGATTGCTGCTTTTGCTGCTGCTGCTGCTACTCCTTCTGGTCCCTCTTAAACTTGAAGCACTCTTTCTTGTAGTGCCCCTCTTTTTGGCAATAGTGGCACTTGCCCTTCTTCTTGCCTCTCTGCTGCCCGGACTGCTGCTGCTGCTGGTTGCGTGAGCCCATGGCCATGAAAGCTGCTTCACTGTTGCTGCCGCCATTGTGCTTTGCTGCATTGCGACGCAATTCCACCTGCACCAGGTGTGTGCAGATCAAGTCGAGGTCGAGAGTTGGCTGGCACTCCAGCATCTCTCGTACCGTGTCGTAGCTGGTTGGGAGTCTCCTCAGCAAGAGGAGGATGAAGCGCGTCTCTTCCACAGGATTGCCGGCCGCTCTCAGCTGCTTCGCCAGCTCCTTTGCCCTGTCCAGATACGCCTCCATCCCTTCACCACCCTGCATTTTCAGCGCCATCATCTTTTCCTCCAAAAGCATGAGGAATGCTAGATCCTTGCTCTCATACTTCTTGCACAACGTGTCCCATCCCTCCTTTGCAGTAGCCTTGTCACTCACGTACTGAAGATGCAGGTTGGAGATGGTGTTGACAAGCAGCCTGTAGGCCTGCCTGTCCTTCTTCTTCCACTCCTCGTACGTCGCTGGTACAGCTGCAGAAGAACCCGCATCAGTTGCACCCTTTTGTGGCGTCTTCCTCGCCACCACCTGCGTTGCGGTGATGCGTTTTGCCTGTGGAACTGGAGACGGCTCGTCGCCGCTCACCACCTCCCACAAACCCCTCTCCTCCAAAAGGAGGCGGGTACAGATCTTCCAAAACGTGAAGTTGGCGCGTCCCTCTTGCCTCTCCAAAGGCCGGGCTGCTGTCACAAAGCCAGCTGCTGCCATTTTGAGCCTTGGTGATGCGCAGCGCTGCCCTTGGATGGCGGGGCTACCCCTGCTTCTGCTGCTGCTTCTGCCAGAAATCCGTCTGACAGAAAATGGACTGTAGGTGCCAGCAGACTGGAAATTTTGAACAACTGAGCCCACCACTGGAAAATTCAGCTCAAAACCTTTCAGATCGACCCATAAAACAGGGTCATCAACAGGGGATTCTGAAAGATATGCCCTCTTGAAAACAGGGTATGCATCAGCTCCTACTCCAACTCAGACCAGCCAGTTTGTAAACGGCGTTTCTCCCAAACGAATCAATGGAATGCAAATATTTTTGCACTAATGGAAAGCTTAGGAAAAATACTACAATTCTCATGTGCCAGTTTTTAAATTTGACAAAGAAATAAGAGAGTTATGGTCATCACAAGGCGACAGTCTTACTCATAGAGAAGAGTGTAGCCCTGGCTGACCTCGTTTTGAGCATAACTCTCAATCCGACTGTTTGATCTTCGGGATTTTGGACTCGTTGGAAAGATTGTCTTTTCAACTTGAAGATTCAGTGGTTGATGGTTGAATCTAATGAAGGTTTGACCCCAACCCGTTACTCTCAAAATGACGTCCTGTGCTGGCTGGAAGTGGCAGAACTTGGCTCTGATACCAAATGTTGGAACTTGAGGAGAGAGGTAGCCTTGGAGCAGCGAGCATGTGTGATTGGAAGGGCATCACTTGTTCTGAAGAATGGTTGTTCAATCACTCAAAATGATGGAGTACATATTGTTGGAACTTGAGGAGAGAGGGAGCCTTGGAGCAGCGAGCATGTGTGATTGGAAGGGCATCACTTGTGCTGAAGAATGGTTGTACAATCACTCAAAATGATGGAGTACATATAGAGCTAGAGCTTGGGCAAGTCAGCCCTCTCACAAGCCACACCACTTAGCCATGGAGGCTAAGGCTCACACACTAGAGTCCATAATCTCACACAAGGGAGGAAATCAGCCTAGCAATCAGGCTGACCACTCACACACGACCTAGAGAGCTAGAGAATGCTCTCATGGCACCCTCCTAGTGGTTACATAACCCACAAACCCATGGAGAATTGCCATGTGTCCATGGCTAGCACACAAGGATCTCACCTCACCTATAAAGTAAGGAGAGGTACCTTTATCCTAGTCAGCACACTCTGACAAGGCAATCCTAAGACCAAGGACCTTTTTGGATATTTCTCCCATCAGGTCTTGATCCTGGTTCTCTTGCCTTTTTCTTTTCTCAGGCTAAGGCATGGAGCCATCACCCATGCCCATCCAGACATCGACGGTCCATGATCCCCGAAACTTTGAAAATTCATATCTCCCAATCCGACCGTTGGATCGGCTTCAAACTTGGATCGTAGACATTTTGCCACCTGATCTTTTGAATGGTGAAGTTGGATCGGCGATCGGAGCAGGCATCTTGTACTTTCCTGGAACTTGCTCCTGTGGACCTGAAACTGAGCCAGATGGCTCCTTTCCCAACACATATAGAGCTAGAGCTTGGGCAAGTCAGCCCTCTCACAAGCCACACCACTTAGCCATGGAGGCTAAGGCTCACACACTAGAGTCCATAATCTCACACAAGGGAGGAAATCAGCCTAGCAATCAGGCTGACCACTCACACACGACCTTGAGAGCTAGAGAAAGCTCTCATGGCATACTCCTAGTGGTCACATAACCCACAAACCCATGGAGAATCGCCATGTGTCCATGGATAGGAGGCTCCTCCAAGGAGCCACTGGGAGCACTGACCACAGACTATATATGGCCTGTCATTTGCATATGATTACATATCATCTCTTACTCTTGAGACTTGGGAGAAAACTAATCCCGTGTTGGCCACCAAGAAAGAGAGTAAAGAACAAATGCAAATGTACACTTTGGTATATAGCATTGCCAGTTTGTTTAGATTTTGGAACTATCTCCGGCCACGGTTAGGACAAGCTAAGTGAACCTTTCAGTATGGAAACACCACTCCGTGGGTGATCTCTACCTTGGTTGAAATACCAAGGACGGTTGGCAGTTTGCCTGTCGGCGTCGTGAACTCTAGACCGTGACCAAGTGCGGATTGACACCTCCTTGTTGGAAAAGAAGCCATCGCGCTAAGGTTCAGGTGTACAAGGGCAAGCTTTAGGAAAGTATCAGATGCCTGCTTTGATTGTCAATCCAACTTCTTCATTACCTAAGTTTCAGGTGGAAAAGTGTCTACGCTTTACGTTTCAGGCCAATCCAATAGTTGGATTGTGAGAAACAGGTTTTATAAGTTGATGCGGTCATGGACCACCATTATCTGGGTGACCATGGATGAAGGCCCCATTCCTTAACCTGAGAACAGAAAAAGGAAAGAGGTCTAGACTCAAGACCTGATAGGAGAAATTCCAAAAGGATCCTTGGTCTCAGGATTGCCTTGTCAGATGAAGCTGACTAGGATTAAAGTACCTCTCCTTACTTTCTAGGTGAAGTGAGATCCTCGTGTACTAGCCATGGACAAAATGGTGATTCTCCATGGGATTGAGGGTTATGGGACCACTAGGAGTAAGCCATGAGAGCATTCTCTAGCTCTCTAGGTCGTGTGTGACTGGCTTGCCTGATTGTTAGGCTGATTCTCTCTCTTCTGTGAGATTCTGGACTCTAGTGTGTCGACCTTAGCCTCCATGGCTAATTGGTGTAGCTTGTGACAGGGCTGACTTGTCCAAGCTCTAGCTCTATATGTACTCCATCATGATGAGTGATTCAACATCCATTCTTCAGCGCAAGTGATTCCCTTTTAGTTCCACATGGTGGATGCTTCAAGGCACCCTCTCTCCTCCAGATCCAACAGCATTTGGGACAGGAAGGGCATCACTTGTGCTGAAGATTGGTTGTTGAATCTCTCAAAATGATGGACTACATATAGAGCTAGAGCTTGGGCAAGTCAGCCCTCTCACAAGCTACACCACTTGGCGATGGAGGCTAAGGTTCACACACAAGAGTCCATAATCTCACACAGGTACTCTCCACCGCGGTCGCTGCGCAGCGCCTTGATTTTCTTGCTAGTCTGGTTCTCCACCATGGCCTTGAACTCCTTGAACCATTCAAAAATCTAGTCCTTGGAGGAAAGGAAGTACACAGCAGTGTAACGGCTGAAATCATCAATGAAGGTGAGAAAATACGTACAGCCACCAAAGCTCTGGGTCTGCATTGGGCCACTCAAGTCTGTGTGGACCAGCTCCAGCACCTCCTTTCCGCGCTCTCACACTCCAAAGAACGCCTCGCGATGCTGCTTCCCCTCCAAACAGACGATGTACAACTCCTCGTCGAAGTTAGAGATGGTGGGCAAGTCACGCACCATCTGCTTCGTTTAAAGTTACTGTAAGGCGCGTATGCCGATGCGGCCGTAGCGCGCATGCCAGATTTTGCCATCGGTGGCCTGCACCACTGCTGCAAGGCTCTGCTCACGCGGGATCTTGGTCGCCCCCAGTAGGCAGTACATATCGCCTTCTTTCAACGACTTGGCCAAGTCCTCTCCTGTTTCCTTGTCGAGGATGTAGCCATAATCATCGTCAAAGACGACGCGCAGTCCTCTGTTGGTGAGAGAGGACAATGAGAGAAGGTTGAATGCAGTATCAGGCACATACAGCACGCCATGGAACACTCCCACTTCAATGCCACGCGGGGTCTCCAACCACATCTCCACAATCTCCATCCCCTCAGCATACACCACCCGATCATCACCCAAAGCAATCGAACGGGAGGAAATGGAGAGCTGCTGCGTATCGCATTTACGAGAGGGATAGAGGCCACGTCATCATCTCCAGGGATGTCCTCTTCAATGAGAGTAACGTCATCCGCACCAACATTGTACGTGAAGAGGCAGCAGAAGCAACAGCTGACAAAGTAGTGGCAGCAGATATCCTTGCTTACCTAGTCTCTCGTGATCCTTCCTGCACTGTGATAGTTGGAGAACCAGTCTACTCTCCCATATCTGATGCAACATATATAGCGGCCTCATCGGGAGAAGCTAAGGAAGAAGATACACCACCATCAGCAGGAGCAGTCGTGCGAGTAGTACCGCGTCAGCCGCCTGCTAACGCTCCTGCACAAAATCGCAGGTACCCTCTCAGGGTGCGCTACAAGCCTGGAGAGCGCGGGCAATTCTGGATGCTCCAGAAACCAGACCAGCTGAACGTCGCTGTTGTAGTATACTATAATGAATCGACGTCGTACAAGGAGGCCATGGCAGCACCAGATGCAGCAGATTGAGCACAAGCTGTACAATAGGAGATACACTCACAACTCGACAATGGTACGTGGGAACAGACTGAGCGTCCACCTGGACGTAAGGTAATCAAGTGCAAATGGGTGTTCAAGAAGAAGCGGGGAGCAGATGGCAACATGGAAAAGAACAAGGTGAGGCTAGTCGTCAAGGGCTACTCGCAGTTGGAAGGCATCTACTATACGGAAACCTTCGCTCCTGTTGCAAAGTTTGCCTCTGTGTGTACCCTCCTTTCCTGTGCGGCAGCAGAGGATTTTGAAATCCACCACATGGACGTCAAGACGACGTTCTTGAATGGTGACCTGGAGGAAGAGATCTACATGGAGGAGCCGGAGGGGTTCATCATGGATGGCCAAGAGCACCTGGTTTGCAATGTGCAAAATTCGCTGTACGGCCTCAAGCAAGCGTCACGTGCTTGGACCAGAAGTTGGATGTGGCGTTGCAATGCATGGGGTTTGAGTGCAGTGAGTGTGACTACAGCGTCTATCGCTGGCAGCATGATCATGAGATGCTCATCATCATCTTCTATATGGATGACATCCTCCTTTCCAACTGCATGTCTGTACTACAAGAGTTGAAGGAGGCCATGCAGGAGCGATTCCAGATTTCTCATCTTGAGAGGCATCATACTTCCTCGGTATCCAGATCACGTGTGACTGCAAATCATGCTCTCTCTCGCTGCAGCAGAGCCGCTACATCAAGGATCTCTTATACCAGTTCAACATGGCAGAGGCAAAACCCATCCGCACGCCGCTGGAGATGCGACAGTACCTCGTGAGCTTCAAAAGGGAAGCAGATGCAGCTGAACGAAGTATACTCCAACCAGCAAGCAGGTCGCTGATTCTGCACCAAGCCTGTGAGGCATGAGAAGCAGATGTTCTGCATGAATGCATGTCGACTCAGCCCTTTTTGACTGTGGCAAAGTAGGAGATTCTTGGGAAAGGAGTCATCCGGCTCAGTTTCAGGTCCAAAGGAGCAAGTTCCAGGAAACTACTACATGCTTGCTCTGATAGTCAATCCGACTTCAGCATTTGAGAGATCAGGTGGTAAAATGTCTACGGTGCAAGTTTCAGGCCGATCCAACCGTCGGATTGGGAGATATGAATTTTCGAAGTATTCGGTGTCATCGACCGCCGATATCCGGGTAACCATGCCGTATCCTGAGAAAAGAAAAAGGCAAGAGATCTAGGGTCAAGACCTGATGGGAGAAATATCCTAAATGGTCCTAGATTCCTGGGTTGCCTTGTCAATGTGTGCTGACTAGGAAAAAGGTACCTCTCCTTACTTTTTAGATGAGGTGAGATCCTTGTGTCCTAGCCATGGACACATGGCGATTCTCCATGGGATTGTGGGTTATGCGAGACCACTAGGAGTGTGCCATTAGAGCATTCTCTAGCTCTCTAGGTCGTGTGTGAGTGGTCAGCCTGATTGCTAGGTTGATTTCCTCCGTTGTGTGAGATTATGGACTCTAGTGGGTGAGCCTTAGCCTCCATGGCTAAGTGGTGTGGCTTGTGAGAGGGCTGAGTTACCCAAGCTCTAGCTCTATATGTACTCAATCATTTTGAGTGATTCAATAACCATTCTTCAGCACAAGTGATGCCCTTCCGGTCCCTCATGCTCGCTCCTCCAAGGCTCACCCTCTCCTCCGGTTCCAACACTTGGTATCAGAGCCAAGTTCTGCCACTTTGAGCCAGCACGGGCCATCACTTTGAGCGTGACAGGTTGAGGTAAAACCTTCACCAAATTTGACAATCCACTAGACGATCTTCAAGTTCAAGAGACAAGCTTTCTCACAAGCCCAAAATGGCAAAGATTTAACGATCGGTTTGAAAGTTATGGTCAAAACGAGGTCGACCAGGGCTACACTCTTCTCTCGGAGTAAGACTGTCGCCTTGTGATGACCATAACTCTCTCGTTTCTTTGTCAAGTTTAAACATTAGCACATACGAATTGAAGCGTTTTTCCTAAGATCTTGATTTGTGCAAATTGTTTTGCTTTCAATCGGTACGTTTGGGAGAAACGCCATTTACGAGCTCGCTGGTGTAAGTTGGAGCTTGAGCAGAAGCATACCCTGTTTTGAAGAGGGCATATCTTTTTTAATGCCCTGTTGATGACCTTGTTTTAAGGGACAATCTGAAAGGTTTTGAGCTACATTTTCCAGTGGTTGGCTTAATGTTTCCAAATCCCTTGTTTGCTGACCTGTAGAGTCCATTTTCTATCAGACAGATTTTTGGCAGAAGGAGCACCAGAAGCAGGGGTAGCGCCGGCACTGAAGGGCAATGCTCAGCATCACCAAGGCTCAAAATGGCAGTAGCAGATGTGGTAAGAGCAGCCCAGCCCTTGGAGAGGTTTGAACGACGCCCCAACTTCACATGTAGGAAGATCTGTACCCGCCTCCTTTTGGAGGACAGGGGCTTCTGGGAGGTGGTGAGCGGCGACGAGTGCGCTCCGCCTCCATAGGCAAAAGGTATCACCGCAGCAGAGGTGGTGGCGAGGAAGACGCCGTAGAAAGGTGCTGCAGATGCAAGTTCATCTAATACTGTAGTAGCAACATATGAGGAGTGGAAGAAGAAGGAGAGGGAGGCCTACAGGCTGCTTGTCAACACCATCTCCAACCCGCATCTTTAGTACATAAGTGAGAAGGCTACTGCGAAAGAGGGATGGGATACGTTGTGCAAGAAGTATGAGAGTCAGGATCCTGCATTCCTCATGTTTTTGGAGGAGAAGATGATGGCATTGAAGATACAGGGTGGCGAAGGGATGGAGGCGTACTTGGTATTGGGAAAGGAGCCATCTGGCTCAGTTTCAGGTCCACAAGAGCAAGTTCCAGGAAAGTACCAGATGCCTGCTCCGATCGCCCATACGACTTCACCATTGGAAAGATCTGGTGGAAAAATCTCTACGGTCCAAGTTTGAGGCCGATCCAACGGTCGGATTGGGAGATATGAATTTTCAAAATTTCGGGGGTCATGGACCGTCGATGTCTGGGTGGGCATGGGTGATGACTCCATGCCTTAGCCTGAGAAAAGAAAAAGGCAAGAGGTCCAGGATCAAGACCTGATGGGAGAAATATCCAAAAAGGTCCTTGGTCTTAGGATTGCCTTGTCAGAGTGTGCTGACTAGGATAAAGGTACCTCTCCTTACTTTTTAGGTGAGGTGAGATCCTTGTGTGCTAGACATGGACACATGGCGATTCTCCATGGGTTTGTGAGTTATGTGACCACTAGGAGTGTGCCATGAGAGCATTCTCTAGCTCTCTAGGCCGTGTGTGAGTGGTCAGCCTGATTGCTAGGCTGATTTCCTCCCTTGTGTGAGATTATGGACTCTAGTGTGTGAGCCTTAGCCTCCATGGCTAAGTGGTNCCTCTCCTTACTTTTTAGGTGAGGTGAGATCCTTGTGTGCTAGCCATGGACACATGGCGATTCTCCATGGGTTTGTGGGTTATGTGACCACTAGGAGTGTGCCATGAGAGCATTCTCTAGCTCTCTAGGTCGTGTGTGAGTGGTCAGCCTGATTGCTAGGCTGATTTCCTCCCTTGTGTGAGATTATGTACTCTAGTGTGTGAGCCTTAGCCTCCATGGCTAAGTGGTATGGCTTGTGAGAGGGCTGACTTGCCCAAGCTCTAGCTCTATATGTACTCCATCATTTTGAGTGATTGAACAACCATTCTTCAGCACAAGTGATGCCCTTCCAATCACACATGCTCGCTGCTCCAAGGCTCCCTCTCTCCTCAAGCTCCAACATTTGGTATCAGAGCCAAGTTTTGCCACTTCCAGCCAGCACAGGCCGTCACTTTGAGAGTGACGGGTTGGGGTGGAACCTTCACCAGATTTGACGATCGACCACCGGATCTTCATGTTTAACAGACAAGCTTTCCAACGAGCCAAGGTAGCAAAGATCCAACGGTCGGATTGAGAGTAATGCTCAAAATGAGGTCGGCCAGGGCTACACTCTTCTCTATGAGTAAGACTGTCGCCTTGTGATGACCTGGAGGATAAAGGGAGCCATGGAGTAGCGAACATGTGTGATTGGAAGGGTATCACTTGTACTAAAGAATGATTTTTTAATCACTCAAAATGATGGAGTACATATAGAGCTAGAGCTTGGGCAAGTCAGCCCTCTCACAAGCCACACCACTTAGCCATGGAGGCTAAGGCTCACACACTAGAGTCCATAACCTCACATAAGGAAGAAATCAGCCTAGCAATCAGGCTGACCACTCAAACATGATCTAGAGAGCTAGAGAATGCTCTCATGGCACACTCCTAGTGGTTACATAACCCAGAAACCCATGGAGAATCGCCATGTGTCCATGACTAGCACACAAGGATCTCAGCTCACCTAAAAAGTAAGGAGAGGTACCTTTATCCTAGTCAACACACTCTGACAAGGCAATCCTAAGACCAAGGACCTTTTTGGATATTTCTCCCATCAGGTCTTGACCCTGGATTTATTGCCTTCTTCTTTTCTCAGGCTAAGGCATGGAGCCATCACCCATGCCCATCCAGACATCGACGGTCCATGACCCCCAAAATTTTGAAAATTCATATCTCCCAATCCGACTGTTGGATCGGCCTCAAACTTTGACCGTAGACATTTTGCCACCTGATCTTTTCAGTGATGAAGTTGGATCGACGATCGGAGCAGGCATCTGGTACTTTCCTGGTACCTACTTCTATGGACCTGAAACTGGGCCGAATGGTTCCTTTCCCAACAATGTCCAACTTTGCCGCAGTCAGAGTAGGCTGAGTCTACATGCCTTCATGCAGAACTGCTGCTTCTCACGGGTTATGGCTTGGTGCAGAAATCAGCGACCTGCTTGCTGGTTGGAGTAAACTCCAGCTTGATAGCACCCTCCTGTACCATGTGCCTGATCAAATAATATGCGATGTCAATGTACTTGTTGCGTGCATGGTGCTCACGATTCTTGGCAAGTACAATTACGCTCTGGTTGTCGACGGGCACAGGAACTGGAACTGCTGTACTCCCACTCATCTCTGCCATGAGACGCTGAAGCCAAACTGCTTCCTAGGCTCCAAAGCTGAGAGATACGTACTGAGCTTCCGTGCTTCAGGTTGCCACGACTGTTGGAACTTGACGAGAGAGGGAGCCTTGGAGCAGCGAGCATGTGTGATTGGAAGGGCATCACTTGTGCTGAAGAATGGTTGTTCAATCACTCAAAATGGTGGAGTACATATAGAGCTAGAGCTTGGGCAAGTCAGCCCTCTCACAAGCCACACCACTTAGCCATGGAGGCTAAGGCTCACACACTAGAGTCCATAATCTCACACAAGGGAGGAAATCAGCCTAGCAATCAGGCTGACCACTCACACACGACCTAGAGAGCTAGAGAATGCTGTCATGGCAGACTCCTAGTGGTCACATAACCCACAAAACCATGGAGAATTGCCATGTGTCCATGGCTAGCACACAAGGATCTCACCTCACC